>OZ021704.1:28705828-28994040 GCA_963978555.1 Galerucella nymphaeae
AAAGGGGGTAAACGGAAATCGTCGACTTATAGTTCTGACACTGTTGCTGTATCACATACTAATCCTAGGAACTAAATAAACTAAACACAATCTAAAAATCTAGATTTTCATTATCATCCAACTTCAAACAATATTGTTTCAGCGGCTTTCAAATGAAATTTGTTATGTATATCTTGACGATATAATTGTTTTCTCGTCTTCACTACAAGAACACATCGAAAGACTTGAAAAAATATTTGAACGATTACGTCAATGTAATTTGAAAGTACAACTGGATAAGTCAGAATTTTTACACACAGAAGTAGCTTATTCAGGCCACGTTATAACTAAAGACGGAGTTTCACCAAATCCAGATAAAATTCAAGCGGTAAAGAATTTTCCATTACCAATAAATCAAAAACAAATGAAATACTTCCTTGGCTTAGCAGGATACTATAAAAGATTTATTAACAATTTTGCTGAAATTGCGGAACCTTTAACTAACTGTTTGAAAAAGAATTCCAAAGTTATTCATTCACCAGAATTTTTAAAATCTTTCAACCATCTCAAAGATTTATTAATTAATGCCCCGATTTTAAAATACCCAAATTTTTCTAAACCATTTTTATTTACCACTGATGCATCCAATGTAGCTCTAGGTGCAGTACTTTCTCAAGGTACACCTCCTAATGATCACCCTGTAGCTTATGCCCCGTACTTTAAATAGAACAGAACAAAAATATTCTACCACTGAAAAAGAATTATTAACAATTGTTTGGGCATGAAAAATATATAGACCATACCTTTACGGACGGAAATTTGAAATTCAATCAGATCATAGACCTCTTGTTTGGTTATTCAATTTAATAGAACCCAATTCAAAATTATCAAGATGGCGGTTGAAATTTGAAGAATTCGACCATACAATACGTTATAAGCCCGGAAAAACTAATTTTGCTGACCCCTTTAGCAAAATTAATATTAATGCCTTTGATACAGAATCGAATATAAATAACCCCGGTAATAAAGATTTCGACATTTTCGACATTGAAGAATTTTCAGCAGAATTTAACGAAATTCATAATGTTCGAAATATCGGTCAAGCAAATGAAAACAACAATGATAACGAACACGATAACAATAATAGTTACAATAAACCTCAAACAAGTGGATTAATCGAATACTGCGAATCCAAATCCGGAGAATGATAATAATTCTGAAACTGATACAGCTCAAAGTGCAGAATCATCACCAGAAAAAAGTTTTGCTTTCATAGATTAAATTATTAACAATAAAGTCTATCAAGTCATAGTAAAGAAAGCTCCTTATAATTCTTATCTTAAACGTGACTTACAAGTATTTGATGGCAATACAATAATAAAAGCTATTATTCCAGATAATAAAGACGCTATAATACAAATTTTAAAAGAAAACGCTGGTAAAAACACTTTGTATATTTATTTTTTATCACCCGAACTACGAAAAACTTTCTAAGAAGTATGGAGTAAGCATTTCACGAGATTTAAAATAGTAGAGTGTACTAAATTAGTAATAAACTAAATATAAGCATGAAGGAAAAACGAATCATAGAGGTATTGACGAAACTTTGAGAGCATTTAAATTAAATTATTATTGGAAATCAATGAAAAAAGATATTGGTGAATATATTAATAATTGTGAAATTTGTCAAAGAACAAAATATAATAATCCTCCTAATGAACCTTTAGTGTTAACTAACACCCCCTCTAGACCATTAAAAATATTACATATTGATACGTTTAAAATAGGAAATAATAGATTTTTGACAATTATAGACAAATTTAAAAAATTTGGACAAGCGTTATTTTATTTTGGAACGTCCATATCGTCAACAATTAGTACATTTTTCGGAATTCCTAAGCAAATCATAGCTGACTGTGGAGGAGAATTCAACAATGACGTTGTTAAAGACTTAGTTACAAAAATGCCTTATGCAGTTATAGCATATGGTAATACAATTCATTCATCAACAGGCTTTACATCTCTTGAACTAACATTAGGACACACAGATAGTAGAGACGCAATGTCATTAATACTAACTCAAGCTTATACCCAATATGTGAATGCCCATAAAAATAATACACAAGCCTTATATCAATCTATTCAAGAAAAGTCTCTAGAACAAAAACAGAAAATTATCAGTAGACAAAATGAAAAACGAACTTCAAAAAACCCTCAGTTAGGTGCTCAAGTATATAGAAAAATTGAAACTCGAGCGGGAAAACCAAAGAATAAATTTACTGGACCGTACATATTAATACAAATATTAGAAAACGGAAAAATTGAAATTGAAAATCCGTAAACAAAAAATAAAATTGAAGTGCACATAAACGAAACTAAAGTTATCTCAAAAATTTCAGATTCCTCGTCGGGATCCTCGTCGTCAATCTTATCAGAACAACTCCATTCAAATTCCACGACAAACAAATATCCTGGTCTTTTACCGTATAAATTAGGCACAGATAAACTCATTCCTTCACACTGGTCATTTATTCAAATTTATAATTTAACTTCAGTAATCTCAGAACTTTATTTTATAAAAGCCCGTGCGAAACAGCTTCATGAAAAATTCAAATCTCAAAAAGAATTTTTAGCAAAATTCGAAAACTCTCCATGCAAAATAAAATCGAATCACAAATCTACCCAGAATCAAAAAATGAAAACCATAAGGAAAAAAGAGGATTATTTAATCCATAAGGCTCTTTAATAAAATGTATAACAGGTAATTTAGACCAATCAGATGCAAATAAATTAGAAAATGAAATTGAACAATTACAATCAAGTCAAAATAAATTGAAAACAAATTGAATTTTACTAATAACTTTATTACAAAGTACCATAGAAAAATTCAATAACCTTATTAGTAATATTACGCATAATCAAGACACTTTAAAAATATCGATAGATTCAGTACAAAAACGTTTAGAAGAATTTGCAATATATGAATATGGAGTCAATGATTATATTCAAACATTTCTGGTAATCAATCAAATTACTCTGCTATATCAGACAATATATTCCATTTTTGAGAAAATAGAAGTAGCTATTTCCTTCGCTAAAATTAACACATTACAAAACTCAATAATAAATCCAACAGATCTATTGAAACCCATGAAAGAAAGTAATTGTATGTCAACTAGTAGCTCTTTTCCTTTTGAAATTACTCTAGATAATATTTTAAAACTTGAAAAATTGATTGGAATCAAAAGTTATTCTATTGAACTAATAATTACCTTCATTTTAGAGATACCAGTTGTTGAATCGGAGTTATATCATTATTATCAATTGTTTCCTATTCCAGTTCCTTTAAATCACTCAGAATTCAATTTTTACCTCCCCCGTAAACCTTTCCTAGCACTAAAAGATAAAAGTTTTCCTTTTATGGACAAAATCTGCTAGAATATTCAAGACGATCAGTACATCTGTGAAGCAGCCCACAAATCACTGATAACGAAGAATGCCCCTTGTGAAGTACAACTAATCAATTTCAAATCCAAAATTTCAAGATGTGATACATTTCCAATCCAATTGCAAGAAATACAGACTACCAAAATAAGCGATAAAAAATGGATCATAACATTACCTACGATCGATTGTACTAATTCAGAAATCAATAAACCACTCATGGGAACCGATCTACTAGAATCTACTCCAGATTGCATTGTGAAAATAGAATCAATAATAATTCAAACTTCTATAAAAGGTAAAATTAATTCCGTTCATATGGAACTTCCTAAAATGAAATTTAACTCTAACTTTAAAACTCTGCCAAATAACCATACTTATTTTCCTCCAGTAAATCTCAATTCTATCAATTTAGAACCACACAAGAACTTCAAAATAAATTAGAAATTCAAAAACAAAGCTTAGAGAAAATTAAAATTCCTGTATATAATAATCGCTCCAGTATTTGGAACATACTTATCTATCTATCTATCTATCAATCCTGTGTTTCTGTCTATATTAGCTATGGAAACTCATAAAAAGACGTCACCAAAGAAGACATCCCCCAGTACAAGAAATTCAAGAAGAATTCGTCATTTAAGAAGTACACCCTTGCAGGCTATACTTCTTTCTAGGGATGAAGGAGTTACGTTCCTGTACACAATAGAAGCCCGCCTAGAAAAATGCAAACTCAGCATTCCAAATAATATAAATAGAAGAGGACGCCTTTGTTCGAAGCAATTGGCATTAGTTTTTATTAATCATTATAATTTACTTATTTTATACAGTGTATTTTAAAAGTAGATAAAATTTTGAAAAAATTGATTTTGAGTGTTACGAAAGTTAACTGTACAAGATTTTGTTTATTTGGTGCGTAAAATCATCATCTTTAGTCAGAGTTATTTATATATTATATTATGTATATAGGATATAATGAATAACGAACATTCACTGTTGTTAGCATTTCTAATGCATCGGAGGTTGTCCAATAATTTGTATCTATTGTCAAATAGTTTTATTCCCTCGGGATATTCGTCGGCCAAAGTCATACTATGCAAATATTTAAGAGAATGCCACATAAAATTAGATCCAGGCAATATTTGGTTGGATGCTTATCATGAGATATCCTTCTATCAACTGTTTCGTATGCAAAAAACAACCTTCCTCAGTTTGTGCCATGAAATAATTGCCAATGATGATCACGCTCTGGTAAAAAAAACATAGAGGCGGTCGGTACCCTACTGAACCCAATAAAAGTATGTTAGTGTTTTCAAAACAAGACACTTTACTATCTAGATCCGATAGATTTGGACTTGTTATGAACATTGTTAATGCTCTTTTGTATATAATCATATATAAATTGAAAAATAAGTATATATTTTGGCCACGAAGTGAAGAAGAATTCAATGGAATAATGAATGGTTTTGTCAATTATCCTGGTAAGAATATAATCAATTTTAGGTAATGGGTATTGAAATCTGTATTTATTATTGCAGGTCTTGTAGGTGCTGTTCATGGAACACACATCAAAATAAAAGTACCTAGTGACCAACATGATAGCTATGTAGATAGGTACTTGTCTCATTCCATTAATCTAATGGCAATCTGTTCTTCACAAAAATTTTTACCTATGTGTTTATTGGGTTTCCTGATTCAGTCCATGATTCTAAAGTAAATATAACTATTATTTCATGTTTTTAACAATTATTTTCAATTAAAGTGCTTTGCAGGTATTTGTGAACTCTCAACTTAATATTTATATTGAAATACATGGACCTAGAAAGTTTTTCCTTCAAAATGATATGCATTAAATTTCAGATAGTGCTTTTCCCATTCGAGAATGGCCTTATAGACGTACAATTAATATGAACAGAGAGCAAAGAAACCACAATTATTGTCTTAGTGCTGACAGTATTGCAATTGAACATGCATTTGGTATTTTAAAAGGACGATGGCGTAGACTTCATTTTATTAATACCTACTCAGTATCAAAAGCAATAGAAATAGTTACAGCTGTATGTGTGTTGCATAATTATTGCTATTTAAAAAGTGATGAGTGGAATGAAGAAGTTGATATTGAACACAACAATAATTATGAAGACTGTGAAGTTTTAAACAAAGACCAACGCCATTTAGGTGACACCAAAAGAAACAGAATATTTATGTATTTATTTAAAAAGAAACTAAAAATGAATAACATATTGCATCAATTTATCCTATAACACAACATAACATCAACACAAAAATGAAAAATTCTTAAACAAAACCATACAACATGAATAACAAAATGAAATTTTTCTAGTCAGATTCATCAGTTGATGATCAACGACGTTTGCGGGTTCTATTCTTCTTATTTGTGAAAACATTTTCCAATATACTTGAAAGTCTGTCTCCTTGAACCTTTTGAGCTTTAATAGCATCTTCATTATTGAAATGCTTCTGATGATTTTCATTTTCTTGTTTATGTTGTTGCTTCAGAACATTTAATATTTTGTTTGTGTTAGACTGTGACTTCTCACTTTGCAAAGGGTTACTGAATCTGTGTTCAATTTTTTATGTGTTGTCTTTCGAGGGTCCTGCTACACTATCATCTTTTTCTTCCGTTTCAGTCTCAGTCATATCTTTGTTTTGTGTCTCTATATTCTCCAATGAATCTTGAAGATTTCGTGGACTTGATTTATCTTTTCCTCCTAAGATATCATGGAGCTCATCCAAATATGGAGGGGGCTCTTTAAAGTCAGTACCTGTGGTTTTCATGTGGGTAATGTGCTTGAAATATTGCTTTTCCAAGTTAATGAATTTTTGCCTACATTTTTCAATAGGACTGTCTCCTAAATTGTACGTTTTTTGTAATTCTGAAGCTATTTTCGCCCACTTACAAGTAGGAATGTTTAATTGGTGTAAGTAATTTTCTGCAGCTATTGGATCTGTAAATAAAAACATTCTCAGTAGTACGACTTTTATAAACCGTTTATTCCTAGATTGCTTGCAGATAAATCAGCAATTATTATAATATAGTACCTACCATTTAATGAAATGTTGGCAGTTTTTTCATCCACCTCAAAAAGAAAATCTGACCCTTGATAGTTCAAGCTAATATTCACCATTCGTAATCCCTCAAATTCCTCAGGCTCCATTATATTCACAGATAACTTACTATTATATTATTCACACAAAAAAGCCAAAAATTCAATAAATTCGAATCAATATAACCTTACAACAGTTACAGCAACGAAGACATTTGGGACCATAGACAAATTAACATTTTCTTTGTGGAAGAGACATTCACGTTTTAAACCAAAGGTGGTGGTTACCACTGACAGTTACCCATCTCTTGACTATAGTAACTGGAGTTTTATCTTTGGTTATTAAAGCGGTAACTGATTTGAAGTTTTGGTATTTACCATTCGTGGCAAAAAATTGAACGGTATTAACTTTTTATGACCGATCACTCGCTAGGCGGATTATACAGGTAAATATAATTACGTATTCCATTTACAAATATTATAGTATCTCGTTTCTTCCGAAAAGCTGTTCATTTTTGGTTTAAAATGATAGGTAGTTTGTCTTGTATCAGTTGTATCTTAAATGGGTAGAATATTTGGTGCGTTAGCGCCTTTCCGTTGAAAAATAAAAAATGTAAGTTCCTTGGTAATATCACAAGAATATAGTATAGGTATCATCTACTACCAATTTCCTGTTTACAGATTCTTTGGCACGAATATGTTAATAAGTAGGTGGAATTTTGGAAACTGTGTAAGTTTTGTGATTTACGACCTTTTTTTTTAAATATTTCATAAAGAATGTCTCTTCGGTGTAAAATCAGTAGCAACGTTTTTTCCTCTTCTAAACTTAATCTAATGGTAAAAAAACTTTTTTTCGTATGTAAGATGGGTATGCAGTGGTTTATATGAATAAGATTTTGTAATTCATCACTTTTAGGCCGGGTTTCACCAACGACTTTGATCTCGCTTTATTTAAGCTACGTTTAGAATGTGAGGTGCGTCAATTTACATACATCACATTATAAACGTAACATGGATTTGAACCGAGATTAAAGTCGATCGTGGAACCCGGCTTTAAATGTCTTTTTCACACAGTTACGGTAAGTTGCTATGATCCTACCCAACCTAACCTACCTAAGTAATTGGAAATGTAAGGTAGTTACGTAACGTAGGGGAGTAGGGGGGTTTTCTTCTTTTTCGTCCAGGGTTTCTCCTGGAGATTTCTACCAGTTGAGGAGGTTGAGGGTATAGGTGCCCCTGCCTTTCTCCTCTCCTGCTTTCCTCTGACTTCCTCAACACGAGGTTTGCTCGCGTGTGAGGAAGGTGCTTCTTTATTTTTGGGCACTGTGGATGCATAGCTCCGACTTGTGCCCGGTTGCGGTGCATGCCTGCTTGGTTTCTTCTTTTTTTCTTTATCCATGGTTGATCCCACGAGTAGCTAGGGAAGCATAAGGTCCACTCCTGCAGAGCCCCGCATGCAGGAGTAAGGGTATTTAAACTGGATGTCCCCAGGTATCCAGAGTCCGCATATTAGCGATCAAGCTTTCCCTTGACCACGCAGTCCTCGGCATATGCTGTTCCACCTTGACTTGGAGGGTTTTTATTGTGGTCTCCTTCCACTTGGCCAGCTGTTTAAGGCAAGCCCCCACATCTAGTGAATATACCTCATCAACCACCTTCCACTAGATACGGTTTATATCAGGCAGGTTTCCACAAGCAGTCTGCTGCTCCGACGATCCCGCTGACTCCGGCTTTCGACCAGCTATCAGCAGACTCGTCGGGACATCAGTCCACTCTCCACGCTGAAGATCCTGATATCAGATTTCTGCATTCCACAGGAATCCGTTGAGCTGTCCTTGGTTTCACGTATTCCTTCTGAGAAGGAATAGCTACTCGGCTCCTCCACCAACGACCAGGTCTCACAGCTCCTCGGGGGAGTAGAAAATATATTATTTTATGATGAAGTTAAATTAACAAGTTTCAATTTTCCAAATATAAAATGAAAATGTTGAAATTGTATAAAGAAACCTTGTACGAAAAACTAAACTCATATAAGTTTTGAGTTATCCAGCTATATTCATTTAGTAAAACTTTGCTTTTTTCAACTGTTTGTTTAATATACTATTATTCTTCAACAAATTTAAATAAAATTGGAATATTACTATCACAAACTTACCAATAAATGAAGTTGAAGCAGCCATCAGCTTCTTAGGAGCATTGGTTTCCGAACAATGATGTAGATAAAGCGGAGTTGGAGAAGGTGCTGAGTTTTGTTGAGCAACACTTGAAGAATGTTTTAAGACTGAAATTGAAAAATCTTAATAGTAGTGTACAAGGATAAAAGTATTGATTGCAATTTATTTTACAATATGACCTTCACGAAAACTAGGCAACAGTTATGCATATAATACAATACTGTGAAACAATAGATAAAAAATGTTGATATTGATATTAACAAATTATGCCAGCATCTAATTGATATTGTTTTTTTTTATCAATATCAACTAATTGAGAGAAAATGCTACTCACAATTTTCAGAATACCCTTTCAGTTTGTCATCACTATAATCTATTTCATTATCTGCTGGCAAATCTGAAAACCAAATTGAAATGTAGATTTATATGGATTTATTGAAATAAAAAGATGGTGTTATATTATTCACTTACCCTCATCGACATATTGTATTAATATTTGCTCCTCACTATCTCCATAATGAGATATTTTGTTTTCAGCATCCTCGATTACTGGATTTTCAATCTGATCATCGTCAAATTTGGATTTGAATCCTGTTAAAGTATGCCCCATCATACTTCGTAACTCGAATTCTACATTATTCACCTTTATTTCTGGTGGTGGAGGACCTCCTCCTGTACGTCCAAGAAGTCTCTTTTCAGTAGCGAATTTCTGTTTTTTTTTTTTTTTTTTTTTTTTAAATTGTTAAATTTTGTTCTGAGAGCCTGGGCTGTTTTGCAACCAGAACAGATAGTGTTATATTCATTGCATATTATTTCCCATGTCTTGAGTTTTTCCGAATTAGTGATTGCATCGGTTCTCTTTGACTCCACAATGTGTTGATATTTTTTCACCAATGAAATGAGAATTTTTTCTTCGCCTTCGTTGGAATAATCCGTTCGCTTTTTCTTTATAATGGGATCCATTTTATGAATATCAGATTTAAAATGATCAGAGATTCAAACTCTTTGTTCAAACTGTTGAAAAGGTGAGGTTAATTTTAGTTCTGCATTCATTCCGTGCGGAACAGTCCGAATGAGTCCGAATATAATCCGAATGCTGATATATGTGTTGCCAACATATGAAAACAATGAATTAAGTAATCCTTGGTTAGTTTTCCTTTGAAAAATGCGTGATGCTCTAATCCATAGTTACATATTGAACCCGGTTCACTTAATCAGCGAGTTAAACCTCCATTTAACAACCGGCCCTTAGAGGTTGCACAAAAACGATGGCGTAATAGGGAGATCGTGAATAGCTTCCCATAGACGAAACGATCTAGTCGGCCGACGGTGTTTTTCACATACCACTTCGCGCAAAATATCGTTTCGTGTGTGGGAGCCTATTGAGCCGATTGTCGGCGCCCCCGATGGCCCCGATGTAACGAAAAAAATTCACAACTTTTGGATATACCAACATCGGTTAAAAGTAGTTGCGTTCACTCGGCTCTCAAATGGGGAGCCTCCATCCACGCCGCCTTCGGACGTTCCGTATGGAGAAGACGATGAGATTCGTCCGCCCGGCCTGGTCCACCTGCAGGCCGATAGTCTAGTGCGGTGATAGAGCGAGTGCGCGAGTGGAGCGGTGGGGCTATGTTCTTTCGCCGTCTCAATGCTAATTTTTGTAAATATGCTCCGGCCTGCGTGCCAGGAGCTAAAATGAAGTCACCCAAGATCTTGTGGCACATGTATTTATACTTAAATGAATATTTTCAATAGCCAAATGCCTCGTAATCTGATTAGTGACGCGCATGAATGGATTAACGAGATTCCCACTATCTCTTCCCGACGTTCCCGATAGACCCGATGCTCCCGACAGTACCCACTGAAAATCTAAAACGGACAAGACATTGTTAAACATTGTGTTATAAGTTGGCAACCCTGACCAAATTATATATTGGTATTTTTAGTCTTTAAGTTAGTTACATGCACGTTGTCATGTCAATATATATACGTGAAGTTGGTAGTTAGCTTAGCCATGTGCATGCCTTCTTGTAAGTTCTTGTTATTTACGATTTATATTGTTTTAAGATTTATTCTCTAATAAATCTGCTACCCAGTATTGCCGTTTCAATTTCCTTTTACACTGCTAACATCAGTTATGGGCCCAGCAGTGTAAAAAGAGCAGTATTGGTAAATCAAGGAAAGTGAGGTTATAAGCACGTGGAAATTTTGTCGAGTTGTTAAAGAAGTTAAGTTAAAATATGTATAAAATGGATAATAATGAAAATAAGTATGGAATCATTCCATTTAAAGGAGGAAACTTTGACAACTGGAAATTGCGAGTGGAATCTGTACTCAAAGCATCGGAAGTTGATCAAGTATTAAATGATATAGAAGAAAAGGATAAATATGATAAGTGGCATAAAATGGAAAATAAGGCCAGAAATATTTTAGTCCAGAGTGTGGCAGATTCTCATTTTGAGTACATAAAAGATTTAAAAACGTCCAGGAGTATGCTGGAAAAGTTGGAGACTGTGTTTGATAAAAAAGGCGTTTGCTCAAAATTTTACCTGCTAAAAGAATTGGTTAGTTTAAAGTATATTGGTTCTGAAGATTTACAGCAGCATTTTGCCAAATATGATAAAATACAGAGAGAATTAATAAGTTTAGGAGCAAATTTCTCTGAATCAGATATTGCTTGTTTTTTGCTACTTCCAATGCCAAAAGAATATGAAAATGTTGTGTCAGCTATAAGAACAGTTTCAGGTGATAAATTAAGCTTAGATATGGTAAAGAAGAGGTCATTGGAATTCAAAACGAATAAGTCTGATGGAAAATCGAAAAACATGGTACCTGCATCATTTGTTGCATCCAAAAACAACATTAAGTGTTATCGTTGTGGAAAGATGGGCCATCTGCAGAATGTCTGTGGTATTAAATGCCATATTTGTAATAAATTGGGTCATAGAACACATAACTGTAGGAACAAGAAATCTACCAGTGACAGTCAGGCACATTATTCAAGGGATAAGCAGGAAGATGATGCTGTAGCTTTCTGCTCTACATCTGAAGAATATCTATCGGAAGATTATCTGTATTGGTATGCAGATTGAGGTGCTACACACCACTATATCAATGATGAGCAGTTAATGGAGAACAAACAATACTTCTCAGAACCTAAAGAAAGTCACTTGGCAGAAAAAGGGAAAAGTATGGTGGCAACCTGTAGTGGAGAGGTAAATATAATAAGTGTGGTGGAAAATAAAGAAATTCCAATCACTTGAAAACATATTTATTGTGTCCCTGGTTTAAGGGTAAATTTATTAATTCCAACTATAGAAAAATTAGGATTTGAAATAACTTGTGTAGCTGGTATTATATTGATAAAGAAAAATAATAAAATCTATGCTGAAGGTAAACGCAATGGAAATTAATATAAGTTACAGTTTAAAATTGTTAAAAATATGAACAATGCAAATTTGTCATTCAAGTCAGATATAAAACTGTGGCACCTTAGATATGGTCATTTAAATTATGAAACTTTGTCTAAAATTAGCCATCTAAGTTTAGTTGATGGTCTTGATTTTCAGAATAATAAACCTTCGGAATTATGTAAAGTTTGTATAACGACCAAACAAAAATGTTTACCATACTATTCAAAAACTAATAGATCAAATAGACCTTTAAAGTTGATACACACAGATGTGTGTGGCCCTATTACAGCCACTTCTCACAATGGAAATAAATATTTTGTAACTTTTGTCGACGATTATTCACGTTTTGTAATGGTATATATTGTTGAAAGTAAAAATGAGGTTTTTCAATGTTTCAAAAATTATGAAGCGAGAGTAGCTGCATTGTTCTGTGGTAAAAAGATTGCTAAGATAAAATGTGACAATGGAAGTGAATATTCATCTAAAATGTTTAAAGATTTTTGTTCTGAAAAAGGTATCCAAATTTTGTACACTCCTCCATATACTCCCCAAATGAACGGTGTAGCTGAGCGTTTAAACCAAACTTTAATGGACAAAGCAAGAGCTATGATAGTACAGGCAAATATGGAAAAAGTTTTTTGGGAGGAAGCAGTACTTACTGCAGCCTATATCATAAATCGTACACAATCTTGTCATGTCAAGAATAAACTCCTTTTTAAATGTGGGTAGGTAAAAAACCTAATGTGTGTAATATGCGTGTATTTGGTTGCATAGCATTTGCTAGGATTCCAGATTCGCTTAGATCAAAACTTGATAACAAAGGGGTAAAATGCGTGTTTATAGGATATACTGAAAACGGTTACAGATTGTGGAATTTTGAAGAAAATAAGTTAATACATAGTAGAAACGTTATTTTTGACGAAGAAAAGTTTTATTTTGAAAGTAAGTTTAAAGAAGATTATGAGTATTTTAATGATGAAGAAAATGAAATAGAAGAAATTAAAATAGGAAGAACAAAAAGAAGTACACGAAAGCCAGCATATCTTGATGACTATGAGGTAGATTATGGTTATTTTGCTTTAATGTCTGATTTAAGTGATGTTCCTAGAAAGAAGCAAAGAAATGTGGAAACTGGAATAAATGGAAAAGAGCTATAGATGACAAAGTTAATGCACTAGAAAATAATGATACATGGAAGCTAGTTGAACATCCTGGAAATGAAAATGTTATCAGCAATATATGGGTCTTTAGGATAAAAAATGAAGGTAATGATGAAATAACATATAAAGCTCGATTGGTTGCTAGGGGTTTCGAGCAAGAATTTGATATTTTTTCTCAAATTCATGCCCCGGTGGCAAAACTCTCTACCTTTCGCATTTTATTGTCGATTTGTGTAAATCATAACCTTTCTTTACAACAGCTTGATGTTAAAAATGCCTTTTTGAATGGTTCTGTGATTGAAAATGTATATATGAAAATCCCTGAAGGTATAGAAGTTTCTAAAAAATGATCAAAACAAGGTTTGCAAATTAAATAAATCTATTTATGGGTTGAAACAAGCCCCCAAAATTTGGAACCAAAGATTTAACTCCTTTATGGAAAGTATAAACTTTGAAAGATCTAAATCTGACTATTGTTAATATTTCTTTTTAGGACATCACATATGTTATATGTAGATGACATACTTTAAGATGACATACTTTAAGCATGTACAGATAAAATTTGTTTGTCTAAAGTAAAGCGAGAATTGTGTGAAACGTTTAAAATGAAAGATCTTGGAGAAGTTAATAACTTTTTAGGAATTCATGTTACTAGAGATTTTAATGAGAAGATTGTAGCCATTGACCAATCTAATGCCATTAAAAATTTAGTGAAGAAATTTAATATTGATGATTGCAAAATTGTTGAAACTCAAATTGAGAAAAATTTAAATTCAAATAAAGCTTCAGGTAGTGATATTAAAACAAAATTACCTTATAAAGAGCTTTTAGGTTCGTTAAGGTATATCATGATGGGCACGAGGCCAGATATTTGTTACTGTGTGAGTTTGTTCTCTAAGATTTAAGATTTCGCAACCGATGAACACTTTGAACATTTATTACGAGTTTTAAAATACCTTGAGTCAACAGTTGATCTTAAATTGGTTTTTTGGTCATCTGACAATGATAAGGACAAAAGTTTAGTAGGGTACACTGATGCTGATTGGGCAAATGATCAAATAGACAGAAAGTCTGTAAGTGGATTTTGTTTTAAAATATTTAATAACTTGATATCATGGTCGTCTAAAAAGCAATCCATTGTAACCCTTTCTAGTACTGAATCAGAATTTGTAGCTTTGTGTATGGCTAGTTGTGAACTTTTGTATATTACAGGGTGTTCAGAATTATCAGTTGAATTATTAGATCATTAAATGTGTTATAACGGGCTTATTTCAAATGGAACACCCTGTATTTCAATTATTCATCATATTCAAAAAATTGTCCTCTTTCGAATGATATAAGGGTGTCCTATACCTAGGTTGTACACTTTTCGTGCATTTCACAATTTTCTTAAATTGTATGGTAAATTGATTTTAAAACATCTGCATAATAAAACAAAAACTCATAAAGTGAATACCTACAATACCTACATACTACGAAACGAACAACAAATTATTAAAAGCAATAAATGACAAATTACTATAATAGCCATAAAATGGATGAGTGTAAACGTTTGGGGAGGGATGGTGGGCCAATATTTTATCGGCACGTACCTATGTTGTTGACGGATAAGTACCTGGACAGAAGAAAATTTTTGAGTTTTTTGGAAAATATCTTCTAGATCTTCTTCGAAAACCTACCACTTAGCATCAGAGAGAAAATGTGGTTACAATTAGACTTAGCATCAGATCACTTTTCCCACTCACTTTTCTCCTGCTGTTAGGAATTATCTTAATAGAAAATTAAGACATAAATGGATAGGTAGGGGAAGTCCTTGTAATTGGCCAGCTAGGCCAGCAGTTCTTCTTTTCAAAACCAACTGATCTGTTCTTCATTAACAAACAGTCATTTTCTTCTTTTTCTAGATTTTGTAATATCTAAGCGATGTTGTCAAATTGAAAAATCTATTAAATTCGAAGTAGTGAAGTTTTGAAATTAGATGAAAATCAATTCATTTGCGAAATGTTTCGATTATCAATTCACCAGTGAAATGCAATACCTAGTTTTCAATAGAAGTGGTATGAAATTCATAATGAAATTAAATGAATTCACTACTTCGAATTCAATTGACTTTTTCGATTTGTCAACGCTTAGATATTACAAAATCTAGAAAAAGAAGAAAATGACTGTTTGTTTATAAAGAACAAATCAGTTGGTTAATATAACTACGAGACCTAAAATCAAGATTCTTAATGTATTTTACCGCGAAATTTAAAATTTGAAATGATCCTTAAATAAGAATGAGGAAGGTCCCGGCGTGGCTTCTCTCATCGTTTGTCGACGATACAACAACTGTGCAGTAACCCACGTGAAACTTAGTTACTTGAGTATCTGGATTACTGGTACGTTTTTCTATTTGCTAATTTCACATTTTAATAATTTTTTTTCTGAATATCACTAATTTTCTATAAATATTTTCTTACAAAATGGCTACCTATTTTGAGAGCCACATTTCCTCTCCTATCCAGCCAAGGATATTTTCAAGTATTATGAAATTGTTTTTTTTTTCATAATTCAGATATTTGTCCAGGATGAATTCTTAAGTTCAATCAGTAAATTGTTTTAACTTATAAAAGTTCTTCAAATAGATCTTATGTATAAAATCCAAAGGAAAATTGTTATTTACTGCCAACTGTTTAATCACATTTATCTCATTATCAAAAGCTTCATTGGGAAGCGGTAATGAGAAACATCTAAAGAATAAACTATTGAAAGAAGCTTTTTCTGTGATATTGGGTGGCAAGAATTGTTGGATAAATCTCTACAAATTGGTAAGTCCAGAAAAGAGATTTTCTCATTTAATTCAAACTCGATAGTGAATTTAATTCTAGAATGTAAAGTGTTATTAAAAGCTAGAAAACAATCAATATCAGACTTAGTGCCTTCAAAGAGTAAAATACAATTATCAACATATCTGTAATAAAATATGATAGGTATTCTTTTCATAAGCAAAGTTCAAATATATCTTCTCCAAGTTGTTCATAAAAACTTCAGCAAGAAAAAGTGACAAACTAGATTCCATTGAGAGACAATAATTCTGTGAGTGAAAATTATGATTAAATTTAAAGAAATTTTGTTCTAAAGAAAGACCCAATAAAAAACATACATCTAGTATAGTGTGAGTTGGGATATTATTATTGAACATCATATTTTTAACTAAATTCATACAATCTGTAGGAGGAATACCAGGAAACAAATTAGAAACATCTAAAGATAGTAAAATGGAATTACTGGGAGCTTTTTTATTCTGTATTTTACTGCATAAATTTAAAGAATTGATAACAGAGTGGTTATTAACAAAACCTGTAAGATTATTTAAAAAATTGCAAAAAATTTGGAAAGTTTGTTAACTGGTGAATTGATAAAACTAACTACTGGTCTAATAGGGAAATTTAATTTGTGAATCTTAGGCAAACCGTTTAAAAGAGGGGTAACAGAAACCATAGGACAAATTTTTATATGGTTTTGATTGAAAGGTGTCAAGAAGTTAGTGAAGTTTTTCTTGATTGTGGATTTGTTATAAAATAGTTATAAAACTTGACTATAGGATCAGATTCAATTTGAACAATCGAAGAATCAGAAGCAAGAAATTCTTCAACTTTTGATAAATATTGTGTTTTATCAATAATCATTAAACGATGGCCTTTATCAGCTTTATTGATAATCAAATTTTCAGAATCAATCTTATGTGACAACAAATTTATCTTTCATAGAAAAATTTAACTTTTTATGATCAATAAACGGATGAAACTAAGAGAAATCTCTATTATTCCAGAAACTATTTATTTCATGTAATATATCTGACCTTCTGTATCTGTATCTGTAGAGTAGGGAGGGTGAGTATAGGCTCACTGCACTTAGGCCACATGTGTCCCATTGTACATCCTCCCGAGGAGTTGTCCTCCTAGGAACAGGTCACTAGGAGACATCTCCTTTATATCGGCAGATGTAGGCTGTTCAATACAAACCTTATATTTAATTGTGCGTTACCCTGGAAACGATATGTTTTTAATAAAAAAGACACTTCGCGTCAAAACTTAAAAGGCAGAAACACGTAAAATACTTTTGCTCTTAATATTTACTCGTAAGTAATAAAAAAATATAAAATACAGTCCACTTTCATCATTTATCAACCAGCGTTGGCGTTGTACGCTACATATTGGTCCTTCCATACCGGATAAAAAAGTTAAAAACTCAGTTCCCGAGTTGATGATAGAGCAATACTTTCCGAATGTCAAAGTGTTTCCAGTGCCGAATGAGATTAGAAGTCAAAGCAGAATTACAAACTGCTAAAAACATTTAAGCAGAGTAGGGCCAGAAGAAGCCGCTTGCATTACAAACTACTCAACAAGAAAATAATATTTCCTTTATTAGAGAATTTCAAGATTGGTACGAATTTGGTGATCCGAACATAGCTGTCAGCTGCTCCATTTTCTCTTTCAGGTTACTTCATTATACCAGTTTTATAAAATTATATATACTTATATATAACTCCATACATATTGTACAAATAGTTTTGTAATAATGGTTCCAACTGCAAAGGATAAGGAAATTGCCGAAATAAAGGTAAAATTCGACAAATCTGTCAAAAATATCAAAAGAATCAAAAGATTTATCAATGAACATGAACAAGATGATCCATCTGAAGATCTGAAGGGTAAGCTAGTTGTTAGAAAAAAATAATTTACTTGAATATTTTCGACAAGTGCAAGATTATGATGCACAAATTACTTCATTGCCAAATCAATCTTTGGATAACATTCCAAACATTAAATTACCCGATATAAAGATTCCTGATTTTGATGGGAAAAATATCAGTTTATTTAAACCGTTTATGGACATGTTCGAAGCAGTCATTGATGCAAACACAAAACTCCGCGATGTTGAGAAATTGTATCATTAGAGAGTCACCTGCAAGGTGAAGCGTTTAATTCAATAAGTAATTTACCTCTCACCAACGAGTCATATAAAGAAGCTTTAAGTATTTTAAAAGACACCTATAAGAACGAAACTGCTTTGTTGAACAATCATATTGATGCAATATTAAATATACCTTCCATTCAAAAAAGTAATCCTATCATTTTGAAAGATTTTCTCTCAACTGTCAAACAGCATACAGGTGCTTTAAAAATGCTAGGGCAGCCCATTGAAAGTTGGGATGTCATATTAGTAAGAATTTTAACTAAAAAATTAGATCATTTCACCAATCAGGCATACCAATTGCATAGAAATAAAAATACTATACCCACATTAAATGGTTTCTTAGATTTCTTACATGAAAGAATTCTCTCATTCCAGGAGCTGCCAGAATCTCAAAAAGTGAAAGAAAAGGCTCATGTTCATATTGCAACTAACAACGTATCAAAAAAATGTATGTTTTGCTCGTCAATTAATCACAAAATTCAGAATTGTGATAAATTCAAACAATTAAACCCCAAAGAAAGATTTTCTTTCGCCAACAAGAATAAATTTTGTAAAAATTGTCTTAATCGTCATTTTGGAAGTTGTAGATCATCTATAAAGTGCCAAAAATGTAACAAAAGTCACCATTCATTATTGCATATGGAACAACCTGCTCCTTCTAATAAGGAAGCATTTTCCGATGGCTTAGAAACTGAACCCTCTACTAGTGTTCAACTTTTCAACAAGGGTACAAGACCTACTGAAAAAACTTTGTTACCAATTGTGAAGGTAAAAGTAAAATGTGCTTCAGGTGATTTTATTCATGCACACTGCTTGCTCGATTCAGGGTCACAAACTTCATTTGTGTCAAGCCGATTAGTTTCAGTACTCAAATTAAAACCTTTTAGTAATCCTTTAACTGTTGTTGGGATTTCCGAAAATGCCACTCACATAAAAAACGCCGTAAGTGTTACAATAGAGTCGTGTGTGAACAATTACAAAATCAATGTTGATTGCTATATTGTAGATAAAATAACATCTAAATTTCCTAATTTTAAAATTGATATTTCAAAACTGAAATTTCCAGAAAATATTACTTTTTCTGATCCCGATTTCAATATTCCAAAAGATGTAGATTTACTTTTTAGTTCTGATATTTTGTTCAAAATATTATGTACTGGCAATTTTAAAGTTCCAAATAGCAATATTATTTTCCAAAATACATTATTTGGTTTTGTTGCGGGTGGAACTGTTTGTTCACAAGATAAAGATTCAATATGCGGTTTGATTTCTCATTCATTTCATTCAACTTCTAAAATCGAGAATTTGATAACAAAATTTTGGGAAACCGAAAAAATACCCGAGCTATATAAAGAGTATAGTTCAGAACAAGAAGCTTGTGAAAGCAGATTCTGTTCTTCTTTGTCTCGAATAGGCAATAAATTTCAAGTCGAACTTCCGTTGAAGCAAGATTTGCACACACTGAATTTAGGAGATTCATATTCTGTAGCTTTAAAAAGGTTTCAAAATCTTGAAAAAAGATTTAAATTAGATCCCGCTCTCTTTGAGCAGTACAACACATTTATCAACGAATATATTGAACTTGGTCATGCAAAAATAGTTGATTTAAATGATTATAATCTAAATAATGGAACGGTCTATTTCATGGCCCACCATCCTATTATTAGAGAAGATAAGATTACTACCAAACTTCGAGTAGTATTCGATGGTAGTATGAAAACCAAGTCCAATAAATCCATTAATGACATGTTATTTAACGGTGCAGTAGTGCAAAAAGAACTTTTTGAGATTCTTATGCGCTTCAGAACTTTTCAATTCACTCTCTTGTGTGATATAAGGCAAATGTATCGAATGATTTGGGTTGATCCTAAACACAGATGTCTACAAAATATTTTATGGCGTTCAAATTCAAAACAGCCTGTGCAATGTCTGCAATTACAAACTGTAACTTATGGCCTCAAAAGCAGTGCCTTCCTCGCTACCAGATGTTTACATGAACTTGCAATTAACAATAATGATAAATTTCCTTTAGCATCACAAGCGTTGCTTGTGAATACATATGTTGACGACATCTTAGGAGGTGGTGATACCATAGAGGAAGTCCTGACTTTAAAAAATCAGTTAGTTGCCCTTTTAAAAACTAGTGGATTTGAACTGCACAAGTGGAGCACCAACAATTCTTTTATTTTACAAGATTTAACTTGCAAAAACGATATTATTAAAAATTTCACCATTGACAAACATAGCTCAATAGTTAAAACTTTGGGTGTTAATTTCAATGTACACACTGATTGCTTTGAAATAACAACTCCCAAATTAAATTTTGAGGAATTCGTAACAAAAAGACATGTCTTGAGCTTCATTTCTTCATTTTACGATCCTATGGGATTCGCAGGGCCAGTAATAGTTACTGCCAAAAAGTTTATGAAAAGGCTTTGGGATTTTAATTTGCAATGGAATGATGTATTACCAAAAAATATACTAATTGAATGGCACACATTTGCTAAAGATCTTATTGAAATGCCCCGTATAACAATTCCAAGATATGTACATTCGCACAATGCATTAAGTTTAGAGTTGATTGGTTACTGTGATGCTTCATCTACAGCTTATGGGTGTGTAGTTTACATTCGCACTATCTTTTCTGATAAAGTTAAGGTTTCTCTTTTATGTTCGAAATCAAGAATTGCTCCCAGTAATAAAAATAAAGTGCTTTCTATACCGAAACTCGAATTAAATGGAGCTTTGCTTCTTTCAATTTTAACAAACAGAATATTTGAAATATTCAACAATCAACTTAACTTAAAGGTGTTTCTTTATTGTGACTCCCAAGTCGTTTTAGCATGGATTAAAAAAGATCCATTGCATTTAAACCCATATGTAGCCAATCGTGTTTTAAAAATACAAACCTTAACTTCTCACTTCAGTTGGCTATATATTGAGTCGAGAAAAAATCCCGCTGATCATATATCTAGAGGTTTACAACCTTCTGAAATTCATACCATCAGTTGTTGGTTCGATGGACCAACAGAACTTACAAATTTAGACTATTGTCACAATTCTAATGTTGGTATGAAAGAACCCTCCGTATTACCTGAATTAAAAGTGTTTGTCGAGCAAACTTTGGCTAAAAATTCATTCTTTGAAAACTATTCAAATTTCAACAAATTGCAACGTATTGTTGCTTACATTCTTAGATTTTATGCCATCACTAAAACAAAAAACAAAAGCAATGGACATTTAACCGTAAAAGAATTAGATTTGTCGTTGAAGTGTATTGTTAAATGTGAACAGAACTTTTACTTTTACAAGGAAATACGTGATTTAAAGTTGAACAAAAATATCAAATCCAGTTTGAGTGGACTTTATCCTTTTCTTGACACAGAAGGCATTCTTCGCGTTGGAGGTCGACTTCAAAATGCCAACATACCTTATGACCAAAAACACCCTATGATATTACCAAAGAATAGCCATATCACTAATTTAATAATTAAACGAGAACATTCAAGGTTACTCCATGCTGGACAAAAACAAGTTCTTAGTAGTCTAAACCTCAAATTCTGGATAACAAACGGAAATAGAGAAGTCAAGAAAAACATTCACAAATGTGTCACTTGCTTTAGACACAAAGCTAGTTGCTCCAAACAATTGATGGGCTCTCTTCCCGAAACGCGGGTAAATGCTTCAAAGCCATTTGAAAATGTTGGAATTGATTTTTGTGGTCCTTTTTTCGTCAAACAGTCCAGATTGAGAAAAACTATATTAACTAAAGCATACATTGCTCTTTTTGTTTGCTTCTCTGTTAAGGCAGTTCATATGGAACTTCTCTCTGATATGACAACAGAGAATTTTTTAAATGCCTTCAAAAGATTCATTTTTAGAAGGGGAAAACCTAGTCGAGTTTATTGTGACAATGGTTCGACCTTCAAGGGAGCTGCAAATCAACTGAAAGAATTTTATGAATCAGTAGATAAAAACAAAATAATTAATTATTCTTTGGATGACAAAATAACTTTTAATTTTATACCCAGCTATTCTCCAGTCTTCGGAGGTCATTGGGAAGCTGGTGTGAAAAGTGCCAAGCACCACATTAAAAGAGTGGTTGGCAATGATCACCTAACCTATGAAGAGTTCAATACTCTTATCATTCAAATTGAGGGCATACTAAATTCCAGACCATTAACTCAAGTGTCCAATGATCCTCTAGACATGACGTTCCTCACTCCAGGACATTTTTTAATAGGTGCTCCGATCACCAGTTACCCTGAGCCAAACCTAACTCCCATTCCAGAAAATAGACTGAAATTCTGGAGAAGGTGTACGCAAATGCAACAGCATTTTTGGGATAAATGGCACAAGGACTATTTAAATACTTTGCAGAATAGGCCGAAATGGAAACAAAGTTTTCCAAATTTAGAAAAAGGTATGCTTGTCCTACTAAAGGATGATAATTTGCCTCCATTAAAATGGCCAATGGCCAGAATAGAGGAAGTTATTTTTGGCAAGGACAATAAGGTAAGGGTTGTTAAGGTAAGAACATCAACAGGGCTATATTTACGCTCAGTTACAAAAATAGCCGTTCTGCCTATAAACTGATATATTTCTCCAAAATACAGGTAACTTTACATACAATCCTGCAGTTGGAATCATGTGGTTCTCCGTTATTAGCGTATTAATTTGTTTATTAATTGTATTCAAATTCTGAAAATTGTATTTGTTATAATAACATATATGTTTATTTCTTGTACATATCTGTCTTAATTCCAATTTATGTGTTTTATATTTCATATTAGCGAAAAGCTAAGGTTTTTGTAGTTTGTTACAATATTATTTGTATTTAATTTTTTTTTAGTACTTTGTAAGTTTCTACCGAAACACCTTTTGCCCCCCCAGTTATGTTCAATACAAACCTTATATTTAATTGTGCGTTACCCTGGAAACGATATGTTTTTAATAAAAAAGACACTTCGCGTCAAAACTTAAAAGGCAGAAACACGTAAAATACTTTTGCTCTTAATATTTACTCGTAAGTAATAAAAAAATATAAAATACAGTCCACTTTCATCATTTATCAACCAGCGTTGGCGTTGTACGCTACATAGGCCAAGACTCACCGAACACACACTCTCTTATTGACGATAACTCCAGACACTCGCATAGGACATGTCTGACAGTTTCATCTTCCTGTTCACACATCCTGCAAAGAGCTGTGTCCACTAGCCCCATAGTATGGAGGTGTTTCCTTAGTTGACAGTGGCTAGTCAGAAATCCCACTGTTATACGTAGGTTTTTCCTGGTCATCGCCAAATATTTCTTCGGCACCATCTTCCCAGGGTAACCCAGGATGATCCTGGCAAAACTGCATCCTTCGATTCCTTCCCATCTCTCAAGGGATTAAACATGGGTGTAACGTTTGGCTAGTTCCGTAATTGTCGAAGTCGTCAGGCCGTAGGTGTCACTGGGTCCATGAATTTTTAGTCCAGCGGCTTTCCTGGCTAAAGAATCGAATGCGATTTCGTTTACTCCTGTCGTGACCTTTAACCCACCTCAGGATGATATTGTTTATTATTGTTATTCACTCCAAAAACCATTAACAACCTTCCTTTTATTCTTAAAAAAGAAACTTCTTATAATGTGTGGTTAAATGTTATAATTAATGATTTTAAATCATTCTCTTTCGAATATATGTTGGATGAGAATTTGCCACACCCTGAAATATCAATTGATGAAGACGAAAGAAGAATGGGATTCGCAAATTCCTATATTTTATCACGTTTAAATCCAGACTATAGAAAAATAGTTTGCAACTTGAAAACCCCATTAGAAATTATGAATAAAATCAAAAACTTGAAAAATCCAACCACACCATCATTAAAATTTGCTGTAAAGCGGCAGTGGAATTCTGCTAGTTTTGCAAAAACTTCAGAATCAGTAGTAGACTTCATTGTACGATTTGAAGACATAAAAACAAAAATGGAAGGCCATGGAGAAAGCTTACAAGAAAAAGATTCTAGAATATATAAATACAAAGTACCAACTTGCAGATTTTCTAACAAAAGGTCTTTACAGGACACAATTTTAATCTAACTGCATTAATATTGGTTTAGAATATGATAAATGATATGTCTTGTTTTATTATAGTTAGGTAAGGTTAAGTTGTTTGTTAGATACATATGAAATACAAGAATCACTATTATGTTGCTTATATTATTATCATTATTGTAAGATATTTTTAAGTCGTTTAATTACATTAGAAAGACATTAAGAGAGGGTGTTGAATATGGCAACACTGTTGACATATAGTTTTGTGGTAATGTCTTTTCTGAAAAGGAGTAGAGAGAATATACATGAAGTAGTAGTATGTTCTGAGTAGTTGAGTAGTCAAGTTCATTTTGTAACGTATGAACAATGTAGAAAAGGATCTGTAAATATACCGGGTGTCTCATTATATTCTGACTGTTTTTAAGAGCTTATATCTTCGAAACGGTTCTAGATAATAAGATGCGGTTTTCACAGTTAGGTTTAAAATTACCATATGTTTTTTACTGTTCACTTTTAGTTACTAGCCAATAAAGTTTTTGTTTATGACATTTAGTATCCCAGTTAAAGTTATATCATTCATACGCTAGATCCCATTCAGTACGGATCGTTTAGTCGTTAAATATCTATCAAATTTAAAAACGTGTTTTTTGTCATCATTTAAAATGTGATAACAAAACTTGTAAAAGTGCTGTCTTCCTACAAAACTGGTAAATATTCTTGCGATTCATTTATTGGTGTTGGAAAACAATAGGCCAGTCATTGAGTTATAGACTGTCTTTTGAGCTGAGATTTATATCTATTTAATTTATTATATTTATTGTTTGTGATTTTGGTATCCAGGATCACATCAATATGTCAAACCTCTCTCAACCTCTGCTATCAAATACCACCACTTCCTCAACCCTTAATAAACAATCTACCCCGATAAAACCTAACTCCCCCACATCACCAATATCTTATGCTGCGGCTACTTCAGCAAGACCTCCTCCTCCCCAAGTACCATCGCGCGATCAAGCCATCATTATGCCTTCTATCCCCAACACTGTACTATTCGATTATATCAAAGCTATAGGTAACATTGTCTCTCCCAAAAACGTCCATTTCGCATCTAGAATCTCTCATGGCCGCATTTGTATCTATTTATCATCTACCACTCAAGTCGACGAGCTTCTAAAATCACATCAAAACATCTTAGTTAATTCCAATGTAATTCCTATTCGTCGCCTTATTTCCCCCACGAAAAGAATACTTATTTCCAATGTCAGCCCATCCATCCCACACTCCGTTATTGAAAAAGCCCTTGTCGACCTTGGATTAACACTTACGTCTCCTATTTCATATGTCAAATGTGGCTCGCCTGATGACGAATACGCACATGTCCTGAGCTTCCGACGTGTAACATACGTACTGCCTACCACTGATGAATTTTCTCTTCAAACGTCAATTCTTGTTACGCATGAAAATACATCACACAGAATATTTATTTCTACTGATAAAATTGAATGCTTTCTTTGTAAACAGGCTGGGCACACCGCTGAATCTTGCCCCAACTCTTCCCACGACATTCCTCCCTTATTAAACACTTCCGTCCCTCTTCAACCGTCCTCTTCAGCTGCCCCTGCTACTACTGGCACCACTTCAGACAAACCTGAATTAACTTCTGAAGTACCATCCGTTCCCTCCTCTCCTGTACCTGGCGAAAAACGTCCCCGCTCAAGTGACAGCATTCCCGATTCTCCGCAGCCTTCATCACCATCCAACACTCCTTTTGATAATACCAATCCAATCCCTCCTTCAGAATTCACCATACCCAATCCAAAAAAACCTGCCAAAAAAAGAACCAAAAAATCTAAACTGTCTGATGATGATTGTCGCAGTTTAAGCCTCGAATCACGTTCTATTATACAGAAACTTCATGACGAGTCTCCCGAGTCTTTCTCCCTTGATAGCACCCAGCTTATTGCGTTCCTTGAAAATACTTATCGAGTTAACGACCCTCTACCTGAAGCTAATAAATTTACATCCGATACTGCCGCCCTACTAGAAGATTTATCCCTAGTCTATTCCAATGTCAACGAAAGATCCTTAAAAAATCGCATTACTCGTCTGAGTAATAAAATTAAGCTTAAACTTCACCCCGAGCAAAACATTCATCCTGAGGAACCTTCTTCTGATGATGGTAGCACCACTGACTCCTCTGTACTAACTCAGTAAATAACCTCATTCCTTTCTTTTTAAATTAATTCTTTTCTCTCTAATACAATGGAACTGCGATGGATTTTATCCTCGCCTAGAAAGAATTCAGAATATCATCTCTCTTCATACCCCTGACTTCCTCTGTCTTCAAGAAACCAATTTCAAAACCGATCATCAGCGAAAACTAAAGAACTTTGAAGGATATCATTACATTCGTACCAACTGTGTGAGAGCCAGTGGTGGCTCTTCTATATTTGTATCTAGTGACTTATACTCATCTCACCTCCCGCTAACCACAAATTTTGAGGCAATTGCTATCACCGCCTGGTGCCCCAGTAAGCTAACCATTTGTAGCATTTACATTCCGCCTGACATCCCTCTTAATGAAGAAGACCTTACAGAACTAATCTTTCAGCTCCCACAACCTTACATCCTTGTTGGTGACTTTAATGCACACCACACCTTGTGGGGCTCTACCCGTTGTTGTACTAAAGGCAAAGCTATAGAAAACGTATTGATCTCCTCCGGAACCTGCTTGTTGAATACAGGAATCAAAACCTACTTCAACATATCATCCGGCTCCTTCTCTGCCCTTGACCTCAGCCTATGTGACCCTAAAACTGCTCCTTCTCTTTCTTGGCAAGTTTCCGATGATCTTCATGATAGCAACCACTTTCCTATCATTATATCTAATAATTCTATCAAAGAAACTATCTCTAGAAGCTTCTGGCACCTACAAAAAGCAAACTGGTCTGAGTTTACTTCTCTCTCTGAAACTTATTTATCCTCATTAACCATTTCCGCAAATATAAATGACACTCTGAAAATGTTTACTGATAGCATACTTGCTGCTGCTGAAATTCACATAGGTAAAACAGTCACTTCCCCGGCACATAAAGCTGTTCCTTGGTGGAACTCAGCTTGCGAAAATGCCATCCGTGAATCCAAACACGCTCTTAACAGGTTTCGACGATATAGAACACAAGAAAACCTGCTTCTACATGAAAAGTTGAAGGCTAAAGCCAAATTCATAGTCAAGCAAAGCAAAAAATCTTCTTGGCAAAACTACACCTCTTCTTTGGATCATAATACCAATCCCAGTCAAGTTTGGAAAAAAATTGCACAAGTTCAAGTTAGAAAAACCAACTCTAAAATTCCCTCCCTAATACTTAATGATACGTTATCTCTGAAAACCAAGCAATTGCCGACTCCCTCGCACAAGACTTTGAAGACAAATTTAATAAACGTATCCCCATCTCTATATCTTCCAATTCACCTATTCAGCCTTCCCCCTCTCTTCAGACAAATCCTTGTGATGTTGCGTCCATCAACGCCCCTTTTAACCTAAACGAACTGAAATCTGCCTTGTCCACTTGTAGAAATTCAGCTGCCGGCCCTGACGAGGTCCCTTACATATTTCTCAAAAAACTATCCAATCCATCTCTCTCTAAGCTTCTCGAAATCTACAACCTTATCTGGAATACTCATCTGTTCCCTGACGCATGGAGGAAATCTATTATCATTCCAATAAAAAAAGCAGATCAATTCACCCTATCGCCTAATTCCTTCCGACCGATCTCTCTTACTTGCACAACCTGTAAGCTCCTGGAGAAAATGATCAACAGAAGACTCCTTTGGTTTCTTGAGAAGTACAAAATCATTCCCAATGCCCAATCCGGCTTCCGGCGACATCGATCCACTCGCGACAACCTTGTTCTTCTCCAAACACACATTTCTACAGCAATAAATAATCAACAAGACGTCGTTGCAGCCATATTTGATATCGAAGGTGCCTTTGACTCGATATCTAGGACTGCAATTCTAAATGAATTCTCCCAATACAATCTTCATGGTAACATTCTATCATTTATCAATAATTTCCTTACTTGTAGATCATTCAGAGTCTCTGCTAATGGTAAACTCTCCTCATCTCACCCACAAAATGCTGGCGTCCCTCAAGGATCAGTATTAAGCTCTACCCTATTCATCCTCACAATAAACGAACTCTGTTACAATTTTCCTGAACCCATAAAACACGTACAATATGCTGATGACCTAATTGTGTATTGCCATGGTAAATCGATCTCAGCAACTTGCAAACTGCTTCAAACCGCAGTATGCCTTTTACAAAATAGATCTACTCACCTTGGATTATCCTTATCCCAAAGTAAATCCAAAATAATGAAGTTTTCAAGAAGAACATCTTCTCCTCCACCTCACATTATCTTGAATAACTCTCCTCTACCCATTGCAAATCAATGTAAAATTCTTGGAATAACCTTCGACTCTCGACTCAACTGGAAACACTATATTCTTGAACTCAAAGACATCTGTATAAAGAGGCTGAACATAGTTAAAACCCTCAGTCACTTTCACTGGGGTTCCGATGAAATCGTATTATTAAGAGTATATAGAGCTCTCATCCGCTCAAAGCTTGATTATGGCTGCTTTATTTACATGTCAGCCTCCAAATCTGTAACAGATTTACTGAACTCTGTACACAATACCGCACTCCGCCTCTGCCTTGGAGCCTTCCGCTCTAGCCCTGCTGATAGTCTGCATATTGAAGCTAATGAACCACCCCTATTCCTAAGACGACAATCCCTTCTCCTCTCTTATGCCGCCTCAGTATCCTCCAATCCCCTCAATCCAGTTCACTCGCTTTTCATGCCAACGACTAATCTCCCTATTAACCCTCGAACAATTATAAAATCTATTCCCCAATTACTCACTCCTTTACTCAAAGATACTGACCTTTCTCTTACCTCCCCACTCCCTCTACCTTCTTCTCCTCCTTGGACCAAAAATATTCCTATAGTCGATACCTCACTTACCATTTATAATAAGCATGAATCTCCCACTGCACTTATAAGGAAAGCATTCCTAGAATTACTACATAAAAAACCGTTTGATTTAATACTTTACACAGATGCTTCCAAAACTGATTCAGGTGTTGGTTGTGCAGTTTCCTCGAAACATGAACCCATAAGCTCCTTCACTCTACCTTCAGTTTGCAGCGTTCACACAGGCGAGCTTCACAGCATTCTTCAAGCTTTCAAAAGCATCTTTCTCCCCCACAAAAATATTGCAATATGCACTGACTCCCTTTCTTCCATTCAGTCAATCAAATCAATCTTCACTGACCACCCAATTGTCCAGAACATACACGACATCTATCAAACTCTCGTTGCTCAAGATATAACAGTCTCTCTCATCTGGCTTCCATCTCATATTGGAATTGATGGTAACGAAACTGCTGACCGCCATGCGAAAGAAGCTACTACTAACATGAATCCAACAAATTTCATTCAACTCGCAACCGACCTGAAGAATCACTTCAAAAATTTCACACTTGATTCCTGGCGACACCTATGGCGCAATAGCACGACAGCACTTCACGACATCCATCCAACCACTTCTCCTCTCTCCCTTGACTTCTTAACCCGGAGAGAGGCTACTATAATAAGAAGAATCAGGATCAGCCATACCAATCTGACTCACGGATATTTGATGTCTTCTGGAAATCGTCCCGTTTGCCACAGCTGTAATCACATTATGACTGTCAAACACATACTGACTGACTGCAAACAATTTTCTGCCGCACATCAGCTATTCAATCTAAGGCCTAATCTCAAGGAAATGCTCCACAGCCCTACAGAAATTAAGAAAATAATACAGTTTCTGAAAGCCACTAACCTTCACTACAAAATCTAATTTTAAAATTTATAATTATATGTAAATATTTGTATTTGTTTTTCTTGTGCCAATGACCAGCGCTGTCGAGGCACGTTAAGCTAAAATAAAAAATAAAAAATAAAAAAAAAGTTATATAACTTCGCTTTCTGTGCACCGATTTTGAACTTTAAGGTACCGTTATAAAGTAAAAATATGTGTCTTTAAAGAAATTGCTAAATATACAGGGTGTACCATTTAAAAAGTTATATCTACTGTATTCTGAAAATACGCTACTTTTCTAGCGGGTAAGCCGGAGGTAGGCCATTTATATTTATAAATGTGTCACAACAAAACTTACGGTAATTTTAAACCTAACTGTGAAAACCGCATCCTATTATCTAGAACCGTTTCGAAGATATAAGCTCTTGAAAACAGTCAGAATATAATGAGACACCCTGTATATTGTAAATAGCCCATTGTGCATTATTAAATATGATAGATTGTTATGTTTTAGTTTTTAATAATTACTGACCCTTTTCTTACTCCAACAATATACAGATATATATGTTGGTGCATGATGCATGATACACGTGTTTTCAGAAACAGTGGAATATTTGCACTACTCTCTTGAAATAATCCTCCCATTGAAGCCACCGAGCATTTACTGGGAGATGCAGCCTATCCTTTACTTCCTTTTCTTATGAAGCCTTATCAAGACAATGGTCATCTTGGGGATCAACAAGTCACAATCAATATAAGAATGTCTGGAGTTCGATCTCTAATTGAACGAATTTTTGGACTAGTCAAGGGTAAATTCAGACGACTGAAATATATTGATATGAGTCTAATTTAAGCTGTTCCTATGGTTATAATTGCGGCCTGTGTTCTTCATAATTTTATCATATCTTCTGACTTGGAGGGTAATTTAGTTGAAGATGATGATGAATTAGAAGAAAATCTAGAACAAAATGTAATGGAACAAAATGTAATGGAACAGGATGGAATTGATGACCCCAATTTAAATATTGGACGGGTAGAAATAAAAAGGCAGTTTTTAGCATCTTTGTTGTGATTTTTCAATTTATATTGATGTTACAAGGTGTATCTCACTCTTCATGTTTCCCATATTGTAGAACCGTTATTAAATTAATTATTAATAAAATAGGTTGGAAATATTTCTTATAATAAAAAAATATACTGGGTGATTCATGAGTAATGGGCCAAATTGTAAATCTACGTTCAGAAGGCCAAAATAATAATATTTTCATTAACAATAATGGGTCTTAGTCTGCTTCTTACTAAGGTACAGGATGTTGAAGCGAAAAAAATAAAATAGATTTTTGTTAATAGATCAGCTACTTTTCTGCATAATGACTTGAATATTGGGTATGAACTAGTTTTTGTAGGGGTAAACAAGAATGTGTGAGAGGATTTGAATTAACTCGTAGATGTCGCCACATGCGCCGTATGAATTAGATAAAATCAGCTACAAATTTTTTATCGCTCATTATTTTACAACTTAATTATTTAATTTGGATAGCTCCACTGCCTTTAACTAAACATTTTGCATGGCCTGCCAGGGGTTCCATTAGATGTAGAAAATGCTGACAAGCTCCTAGCTTCCGTGAACATTGAACTTTGTGGGCTTAGCAATGGAACTGGGGCTTCCTCTGCATTAGATATACAACTGTTTCCATCTGGAAAAGTTTCCACTGCTATAGTGCTGCAAATTATACTGGATGGTATCACAGCTGTGTCATCATGATAAATTTCTTGGAACACTTCAAAGTAAGGCCAGGAAATTCTTCCTGTTCAAGGAGCTGGATTCTGTTTCACGATTATCGTTTATCGAATGGTGCGATACAAAATTCGATATCGTTATAAGAACTGATAGAACGATAGAATTGCCTTTCGGCAATCGTCGGAATTTTTACAGTGCACTTGCGCAGCGAGGAGTTGTCAAAACTAAAAGCGGGATATCTTAAAACTTCAAGAAAATATTCCATTTGTTTACTCTGAATTATCACAATGTTACCGATTTTCCATGAAGGTCTATTGGCCGAACTTAATTGGGAAAGAAATCTGATATTAATTCGTAGACGACAAGAATTACGTGCATCCAGTGATCCTTTCAGTTTAACAGAAAAGAGATTTATTGAGCTTTTTCGTCTTAATAAACGTTCGGTGAGAAGGCCAATTGAAGATCTGAGACCATTTATGAATGAACCAATCAATAGAAAATGTGTTACCATTGAAAACAAAGTTTTGTGTGCATTAAGATTTTTTGCTACAGGATCTTATCAAAGATGCCTGGGAGAGGAAAACAACTGTGGATTGAGCCAAACTATGGTACATAGAATGAACGATTTATATGGTCACCGAAGCTATTTCTAATATAACAGAAAATCACATTTACTTACCATCCACCATGCAAGAACGAAATTCATTGAAATTAGAGTTTATGAATCAGGGTTTTCCTGGCGTGATAGGCTGTGTTGACTGAACTCATGTTGCAATATTGAAACCAAGTGTGGAAGAACATAACTATATCAATAGAAAGGGATACCATTCTATTAATGTTCAAGTTATCTGTAACCATAAATTTCGAATTCGATCTTTGTTTGCTAACTTTGGTGGATCAACATATGATTCATTCATATAGCGCGTATCACAAGCACAACAATTTTTAAGAAGACTCCATGAGCAAAATGAGTTGGTTTGGTTCTTAGGTGACAGTGGATAACCCCTACAACCTTATCTAATGACTCCTTTTCTCAACCCACAGGATGATGCAGAAACAAATTTTAATAGTTGTTATACAAGAGTGAGGAGTTGTGTTAAAAGGTGCTTTGCTTTACTCACAATGAGGTTCAGATGTCTCCTAAAAGAAGCCCGCTATAACCCTACCTTCATATGTAGTGTTATTAAGGCATGTGCAGTATTGCACAATATGTGTATTGAAGAGAACATTCCGTTTGATGACATTTTTCATGATATAGATGAAACTCCAAATATTCCCAATAATATTCCTAATCTCAACCATGAAGCTGGAGTTCGGACAAGAGACAACTTAGTTAATAGAAAGATATTTCAGATAAAGTATTGAAATCAATACTTGAATTACAATTTATTTTAAGAAAAATGAATTTTATCTACATTTTTTAATAAATAACAGTACCGTCAAATGGGGTGAAATTGATTTTATGGGGGGACTTTGATAACGACAAATATTTTATTAAATAATTTTAAATCTTCCGCAATTGTAATCCAACGACATCCGCGCTATGGTCAGCCGAAAGCATGAAGTTCCGCTATTAGTTTCTTGTGTTAACGTGCTGGTAAGTAGTTGTTATAATATTTTTGTGAATACTTTCTCATAATACGTCAAACTGATGTTAAATGGGCACTGTCCAAAATTATATCCTAATTCGTTGGTTTTTACAAATTTAATTACAGTATCGGTTATTTACGATAAGGTGTTTTGTTCTTAACCTTACTTCATGTGAAAGTTGGTATAAAATACGTTTGTTTAAAAATTATTAGTTCATACATCAGGTGGGGTCGCTTTGATAACACTTTCGGGGTGAGATTGATGGTTATCAAAGTCGCCCCATTACTTATAAATAATAACATTTTCTAGCCTTCTTGTTGTTTGCTTTGGTGTAGGTCAGTTTATATTTTAATTCCAGGTCAGCTTCACTTACTTAGTGTACAAAAAACTACAATGGGCCGTACCTATAAGCGTAAAGTTAGGAGCAGAGCTTATAAGAACTTCAGCGATGGAAATATTGAAAAAGCTCTAGAAAAGATTGTTGGTGAAAACTGGTCCATTAACAGAACATCTAAGGCATTCAAGATTGTTCCTAACGACTCGTTTACTGTAAGTTTGGAGGATATTATAGCTATTCTAGAGCAGCCAGCAGAAACTTCTGGAGGTCGCGGCGCAAGATATGTATTTCCAAAGTCGGTTGATGTTTTTGAACGTTGAAGTTTTCAACTTTTTGTGTTTTTTTTCATTCCTATTAACTAAGTTCACAGTGTATTATTTTAACTTGTAACCAAAGAAGGTTCCAAACTTAAGTTTTGTTATTTTTATAGAAAATAAAGTTTAGTTTGATAATAAATAAAATTTTATTCAAATTTTTGCGTGGATACTATATGAAAATCCAATTCCTATGCCAAATCATAGGGGGTGACTTTGATAATCTATGTTAACTTATGGATTATCAAATTCACCCCAAGCGCACCTCACTTTGATAAAAAAAAATATATTGATAGTGAGGAAATATGGGTTACATTGATAATTTTAAACTTAACGAATCCGTTGTAATAAAAAAACTTAGTACCTATCAAAGTCACCCCAACTTGAGTATAACTTTGATAATGTGGTTTTTACTTATTTTGGAGCAAATAAACCATTATTTGGAAAAAATTATAGCCCTGGATGTTTCTATTGGACATAGTGCTTATTTTCTATATTTTTTTGACATAAAAGTACGTGTAGTTTATAAGTAATTCACGAATTATTGAAAAAAACTATCAATTTCACCCCATTTGACGGTATCCATAAAAAATAAGGTACAAGAAATAATTATTTTTCCAATACATGCCGAGAATATTTATTTCCAATTTCTATTGTTTGCTATGACTTCTGCCAAATTATTAATACTGGCAGAAACCTTTTCAAACACATCAGTTATGGTATTTGTTATTTGCTTCAAAACTGTTATTGTTTCTTGGTACTGGCCTTCAATGTTTCTTTTATTTTTCATTTTTTTTTGGGGTGGCTGATACGAATAGTCGTGTTCCTTCTCTCTCAGGTCATGATTAGGTTCTTCGAACAGGAGTTTTGGGGTTGTATTATTAGGAGTGTTTGGCTACAAATAAAATATAATTTTTTTGTATTGAAAATCAATCAACTCGACAAACGAATGTCCTTACCATGGATATTTCATTAGCTATTTTTGAACATCCTGTACCTTGATAGAAACTGTCACCAAGAATTTGAAGCACCCTCCTCTCATGTTTGTTCAACGGGGCTTTAATTGGAGGACTTACCTTTTGCCATTTTTCGAGTGAACGTTCACCATACCCCAAAGCATTCAATTTTTTGGTAAGCTCACCCCATGAAGCTCTTCCTTTAGGTTTATTAAAGCGCCTTGTTAGGGATGCTCTTCCATGAAGGAAACAATAAGTTCCCAATGGGCATCTTTCACTTTGAAAGAACTGAAAACATCCTCTTTGGGAGGTGAATTGAAAGCAAGTGCATAATCGGAAGGCTTTGGTTGATATTTCGAACTTGATAGATTCAGGTGGGATTCTTCTTCTTCTTTTGGTGATGATGATGATGGTTCTTGTTTAATCAATTCTTGTTTCTCGATAGTTGATATTAGTTGTTTTAGCGGTTGGGTAATGGGCTCATAGGTTTGTTCCAGTCGTGTTTGAGATTGGTTTGTGTATCGCTTCAAACTTTTATACTTTTTTCGAAGCGCCTGCCTAGCTTTGACCAGTTGTTGAGTTAGTTTAGGATTCATGTTGGGTTTGAAATTGACCATATTGACTTTTCTCCTTATATATGAATGTATCCATCAAATCCTTTTCTATAACGACCACCAGATGCTATTTCAGAATCTTTATCGATAGTGAGAAATCCATACTTTTCCCCCCAACAGTATGAACAAATGTCTTCAAATTTTTGGAATGACATGTCAATATTAACATAATCATCATATATGTGTTTTAAGTTGGTGAAATCTTGTTGAAAAATTATCAGGAGATTGGCATTATCTCGAATTAATTGTTTTAGTATAGCCGAATAAGTTTGACTTAAGTAAAAACAATCTGTAGATTTATGTCGACCAAAACAAAAGTAACTTTGAATGGGTTTTTGATCGCAGGAAGCCACTACATCATCAAATATAATAATTGAATTGGTTTTTATGGCATCTGGAGTAATTATATCATCAGAATTGTTGAATTCCTCATATCCAATCTCTTTCATGGGTTGAATTAAATTACGTAAATAAGCATATTTTGGTTGATGTAAACTCTTGGAATAAATATATAAATATATATATATATATATATATATATATATATATATATATATACGAACTAGTAAATAGTGGGGAATGCAGCAAAGTAAAAGAGAACTCTTTAAAGGCTTTCCAAGCTTTCGGAATTATTTATTCCCATCATAATTCCGAAAGCTTGGAAAACCTTTAAAGAGTTCTCTTTTACTTTGCTGCATTCCCCACTATTTACTACTTCGTTTCTAACTAGTCAGCAACGACTACTTTCTTCCTATATATATACAATGTCCGCCATAAAGTTGGAACCATATGGGAATTTTTTTTTTATTATTGTAGTTAAATAACAACTTTGGATAGCAATCACTTCTGCTTCTAAAATAACCTAAAATGCGCCAAGTCAAAGTTGACAGGTAACATCTGTCAATTGTCAAGTTCGTAATTTTGGAAAAAATGTCCTAAAAACGGGTCAATTTGTTAAAATTTCGAAAAATGTTACTTGGAAATTATGATTCTAATCACATTTTATGCTTATGTGCCAATTTTGAGAGAGAAATTTTGATGTTCAATAAATTTCATATTTTCGTACTTTTTAAATCACCCCCGTATCTGGCGACTTCAAAATCATTTGAAACTCTTTAAAGTAGTATAAAGGCTACTATTTCATTGCTTGTAGTGATCATAATATCCGTACGTAAGCTGGTTTTGAAGATTATTGATATTTTCAACTAAAAAAGAGGTAGTCTCTGGATTATTTTCCAAATTTCAAAAAAATCAGAAATTGTTTTTCATTTTTGCCTTTATTAAACTTCAGTTGGATAGTACGAAAATGGTTTTAATTATATCTTAATACATATAATACATCAAATAAAGAGATCACTTTGAAGGAAATTACATCTCTGTGATGAAATGCCGTTGAATGAAAGGTCGCGTTTGGTTTTTCGACAAGATGGAGCATCAATTCACAGTACTGTAATTTTTAAACATTTTGTCCAGAGGAAAATGGATCGGGAGATTTTCTGAATTTCTTTGGCCGGCGCGATCCCCCGATTTGACCATAATGAGCTTTTTTCTTTGGGTATATTTAAAAGAAAAAGTATACCAAGGAAGGCCTTTTCAAAATGTGGATCATTTGGAAGATATACATATATATATATATGTATATCACTGAAGAACTGAAGTACTTGACAAATGTAAAAACTATACAGAAAGACTTTTTATTGAAATGGCTAGAATATCCCAAGAAGAACATCCAATGAATACTAAGACCGATACTGACGGACTCAATTTAATTTACTCAAACCTTATAGACCTAGACTTAAAACTGAAAAAGAAGAGACATAATAATCATTCTATAACCAATACTAGTCCAGACATTGACACAGAAACTGACATCAATCTATAAACAAACGGACAATTAAATACAACCTTTAAAATTGCTATTTACCAACACAAATTTATAAACATTTTATTTGTCAATTTCAATTTTGACATTAGTTTGGTAAAATATTCAAAATTTGAACGTGTTTTTCATGGAAGTATTTTGTATTTTTATGCAATGGAGTTTTTAGATTTTATTTTTTAATCACAAGTTTTGTTCTGACGAAGTTGACGAAGTGCAACGAAAGCTCAACAAAATAAAGTGTGTACTTTAAAAATAAGTATTTTTCTCTAAAAAAAACCACTAAATATAATCAGAGTTATTATATTACTAGAGATGAACAATACAATTTATATATATATATATATATATAAATTTTCAGATCTTAAGCCGTTAGGATGATCTATTAAGGATAACATAGCATTGGTTTTACCACAACCACTGGGACCGATGATTAATGCTCGTTTAGAGTCTCCACCAAATAAATATCCATGTTTACCTGCAGTACGTTGTTGTTGTTCACAGCTCAAATCATAATTTTCAACAGGTAAAGCTATAAAATGTTTTGCAATCTTCATCTTATATAAATAGTTAACAACACTGAGAGTATTTATAGGGTGATCAGAGTATATAAAGAGAATTGTGGTTAAACGTAAACAGTTACAATCACATCATCGTCGTCGTCGTCGTCATCACAAAGGTGGAGATTTAGTTTCGTTAATTAATAAACTACCATTCGAACTTCATTTACCTGGTGGATACGAATATTGTGGACCAATCACAAAACTAGAACAAAGACTACAACGAAATGATAAGGGAATTAATATTTTAGATCAAGCTTGTAAGGAACACGATATAGCATACGAAAAAAATAATAATCTACAGGAAAGACATAAAGCAGATCAGATATTGGAGGATAAAGCTTGGAAACGAGTTAAATCCCAGGACGCTACATTAGGTGAAAAAGTAGCTTCATTGTTTGTCACTACAGTCATGAAAGGAAAACGTAAACTTGGTTTGGGTGTAGGAATTAAAAAAAGTCGTTGTCGTGGTGGTAATTTACTTCAGAAAAAACCTAAAAAACGTATAATTCAAACACCGACGACGAAAATAGGTGGATTTTTACCGTTGATATTACCACTGTTAGGTGCATTAGGAGCTCTAGGAGGTGGAGCAGCTGGAATTGCAAAGGCAGTGAATGATGCAAAGTATAACAATCAACAATTAACTGAACAAAAACGACATGATATGGCTATGGAATTGAAACAGGGAAAATGTTTGAAAGAAAAAAAACATCAAAAAAGCCAAGAGGGCAACTAAGACATAAAGGAAAAGGTCTAAGACCATACAAAGGAGAAGGAACAACAAAAAACTGAAATTGCCCCATCGTGGGCTTACCGATAAAGATCTGTGGAAATATGTTGAAATATTGAAAATACCTTTTTTTAGGGGAGTTTTCATGAGAGATAATTTACCGAAGAAAATTCATAAACATGAATGTGGTATTTTGAATATGGAGACGGAACACATTGGACATCATACATAAAATCAGACAAGGAAATTATTTACTTTGATAGTTATGGAAATTTACCTCCACCAATGGAACTGATCGAGTATTTTCATAGTAACGGTCCAGTATATATAACATACAATTATGATAGACTACAGAACAATTCGTATAGTTGTGGTCATCACTCACTTCAATTCATTCATAAATATTTCAATCGTAATATTTAAACTTCTTATTAAGTTGAAATGTCATTTTCCGTTACACTTAGTGGTGCATCATCTATTCTTAATTATAATTTCAATCCTCCCATTTACTTGGATGATAAATATGACTATGAAGTTGGTTTAGTTAATTTCAATAGTTTCAATACAATACCAAATATTGATGAAACTAATAATAGATTTATTTTTGGAGGTCCTACCATATATCATACAATAAATACCTAAAGGTGCTTATGAACTGAATGAAATAATTCAATATATTAAACAACACATGCTTACAGTAGCATCAGATTCTACAATTGACATAGTCCCAAATCTAAATAAATCTCACGTATCAATTTCTAGTAAAAAGACAATTTCATTCTTAACTGAAGACTCAATTGGTAAAGTATTTGGATTTGGAAAAGTTGTGTTAAATCCCAATGTGACACACACCTCTACAAAACCTATAAATATTTTACAAGTTAATTCTATTGGACTAGATTGTGACATTGCTGTTGGATCATATCTCATTGGACATCCTGTTCACATTATCCATCAATTTTTTCCTACTGTTCCTAGTGGCTATAAAATAGTTGAATCTCCTCAAAATATCTTGTATTATCCTGTAAGTGTTAAAACAATTAACAACATAACTGTAAAAATTATTGATCAGAGTGGTAACGTTATAAATTTTCAAGACGAGGAGATTACTATTACTTTACATATTCGACAACAAAAATGGTCTTAAAATTTTCCCATCCATATGCTGAAAAAAACTATAAAAGATTGATGAATAAACCGTCTACAATTAGTTTGTGTGAGAGAATAGCCGTCATAACGCCTAAAAATAAACGTTTTTTAAAATCACTCGGTTTTAAGTTATTAATATAAATGGATATATTACAAGTCACTCATGAGCCCTTCAATGACATGGCTGTGGAGGATTATGAATATCACACATACCAACCATATATTACCGGAAAGTTGAATTATAATGATGAGATTCGTATTGTAGTGCAAGATTTAGATTGTATAACATATCCGGCTGACAGTTATCTTGAGATAACGGGGAAAATTTTAACTGAAACCAACACAGTACCTACAACATTGAAATTCATTAATAATGCAATAGCTTTTTTATTCCGTGAAATTCGATATGAACTGAAAGGTGTTGTAGTTGATTCAGTAAGAGATATTGGCCTTGTTTCAACAATGAAAAATTATTTATCTTATAATTCAAATGAAACAATTTTTCTAAATAATTCTGGATGGTTTCCTAAGGAAGACGTCAAGTTGTCAGACAAAAATGGAAATTTTAACGTGTGTATACCCTTGAAATTAGGGTCAGGATTTTTTGAAGATTTCAATAAAATAATCTTAAACATGAAACAAGAGCTTATATTGGTGAGATCTAGTGATGATAGAGACTCAGTTACACATACAGATGAAACGGAAAAACCTAAAATTGAATTAATTCACATCAGTTGGAGAATTCCTCACGTGAAACCCGACATAAAACATGAATTACGTCTAAACAAAATTATTCAAAGTAACAAGGAACTACCAATCAAATTCAGATCTTGGCAATTGATTGAGTATCCCAGCTTACCGAAAACGTCTCGCCACACTTGGGCTGTAAAAACTAGTACAAAAGTAGAGACACCTAGACACATTGTAATTGGATTTCAAAATAATGCTAGGGGTCACATAAAAGAAAATATATATAAATATAAGAGTAAATTTAAACATCTGAATTTGAAAAATATCAAGGTATTTCTCAATTCTGAGAAGTATCCATACAATGATTTACTTTTAGATTTTACAAACAATAGTTTTGCTACGTTATATAAAATGTTTGCTGATTTTCAATCTTCTTATTATAGCCGTTTGAACAGTGAACCTATTTTCACACCTGACGAATTTAGAGATACAGCTCCCTTAATTCATATAGATTGCTCAAGGCAGACGGAACTAATACAGTCTGGATCTGTAGTTCTTCGTATAGAATTTAAGTTAAATGCTCCCATTACAAGTGATATTTCTGCATATTGTTTAATCTTCCATGAAAAACAATTTTCCTATAATCCATTAACTAAAATTGTTAAGCAATAATGATGTGGAAAAAACATAGCGCGCATGATTGACATGCAATATTAAAGAAGGGGTTACTACATATTCTTCATTAAATATGAATACCCGTGAGTATCAAATTGCTCTTAGTCAGTTTCTTTTCAAATTAACACGTCTCAAACGTGACATAAAATATTATGAACAATATAAAGGTGCGGTAAATAAATTACAACAATTACAAATATGAAAGTCGTTTTAGATGTTCAAGGTTTTAAGATTGAAAATAATAAGTTCATCGTTAAAGAATTTGCAGCTTATGATGGTCATCAGGTATGTCACTATATTTTCAAATCACCATTTCCTCTACATATGTTACCTCCAGACTTACATAGACAAGCAGCTTGGTTAATGAAAAATCATCATGGAATCGATTGGAATATTGGTTATACACATTTACACAAATTCAAAAATATCGTAAAAGACATTACTGAAAATGCTGACATGGTTTTCGTGAAAGGAAAAGAAAAAACCAATTTCATTTAAAAATATTCCACCGTACCTGTATATGAATTAGATGAAAATCCACCATTAGCAGCCTCGACACCAAAATGTTTTTATCATAAGATTAATCCATCTATTTGCGCTTTAAAAATGCTTATACATTATACGAACATTTTATAATGGATATAAAATAAACGAATATTATTTAATTAACTTGTGTTTTATTTACTACAAACTGTTGAGTAAACCTTATTTTGTATAAATACTCTTGCCATTTTAAGTAAGTAATATATAACAATAATAATTAATAAAATCAATACTATATATGTTAAAATGTACAATTTATCATTTTTTTCACTTATGTTTGTCTTCTCCATAGAAATATCATCAATAATCGCATGCTGCCATTGGGTTTGATCACCTTCGGAATTGTCATCAAATATTATTTTTAATTTGTAACTAAAATATAATAAATTCGTTTCTGGAATTTCAATATGGTATACAGAAAGGTGACCATTATTTATTTTGGTAACACTTAACAAACTCCATTCTGATCGATTGCATTCTTCTCTTATATTTTTCATATCAAAACATATTGCAACATGTTTTGCATTCTCTGGTACATTTGTGTACAGTATATTATTTGAAACGGCCACCAAAATAATGAAGTTTAAATTTAAGGAAGTCATTCTTTTTAGATTTATGTTACCTTCTTCTTCTTGTTCTGAGGATGTTGTAAGACTGACAGTCTTTTGATTATTTTCTTCTAATATTCTAATCTCGTTGTCGTGGAGGTAAAAAATATCCGCAATATATCTCTCTTTCATCTAAAATAGGTCTAATTCATGAAACCAATTATTATCTATATATTTAGGAAATTTTCTCAGTGGTCTTGTTTGATTACATTCAGCCGTACACAATAGTCCACTCAAATTAGTTAAATTTACGGTAAAATTTCGGAATAATTCAAAATGAGATGAATTTTGGTATACGTCTATATTTAGTGTTTTCAAACACCATCTGAAAAGTACCCGTGATTTGACCTTGAGCTTCGCGAGCTACAGGGCGCAGATGTACCAAAAATTTGGTTTTCCGCTTATATCTTCTTTTCTATTGACTTTAGGTAGAAAACAGTGGAAAAAGAAATTGAAGGACATAAAATTTTCTACAAAAAAGTATATGGATAGTTTTTCCGCAGCACCAACCGTTTCTGCAAAAACTTGCCCTAAACGTTGATTTGAATGATAACACCACAGAAGTCCCTATTTCCACAATCAATTTGAGGTCTGATATATAATAATATACTATGAGCTGATTTGAAGAGTCTTTTTCGTACAATTTCAAAACAACAATGTATCCAGAATAAAATATTTCAAGAAAATCGCTTGGTAGGCAACAGCTGCTATACCTGCGTGGTCTTGTTCTAGCCTGTAAAATCTCCCTGCTGCCCGTTCTGGATTCTTGGACTGGTTACGGCAAGTAATATTTCCGAAGGTCTCAGGAATTTTTGTGATCTTTCTTTTAGTAGCAGTGAACAACATGTCGATGCAAGAGACTTGCGAATTGTTAAAGATGATACTGATATACTGATATACAGTTTAAACAGTAGCAAGAGTGTGAAAAAGTATGGAACAATCCGTAGATCTTCTAAAATGTCATCGGCCGGAATCTTATTCGATAAGACAATGAACGCAACGGTAAGCCAAGATAAGTTTCTTGGTGATAACAGCAACAAAACCATATTTATTTCCATATATGTTGGCTAAGCATTTTGAGGTTCATAATATCTGTGTCAAGCAATCTGAGGATGATGCCGATGTTTTGATCATTGAAACAGTTCTAAAAGAATCGCGTCAAAATAAAACTGTTGTTGTCGGGGAGGATAAAGATCTCTTGGTACTCCTGATAGCTCGTACGCCGACTAATGAAGAAATTTATTTTATGAAGCCAGGCAGAGGAAAAGTTCCGCAAAGAATTTACTCATGCTGAAGTTGTTACCAACATGAATCTAGTGATTAACATTTTTTATTTTTACATGTTGTCTCCGGGTGTGACACATCAGCTCTTTTTAGTAAAGGTAAGACGACACTTTAAGACTGTTGGAAAAACGCAAAGATTTGCAAGCTGCTGCTCAAGTTTTCACACAAAGAAATTCATCACACGAATTGATTCTTTCTAATGGGATTAAATTTTTACTGGTGTTGTATGGTAATTCAATTCAAGAAGTATGATCAATACCGTTACATGTGTTTCACAAAATTGATAAGTAAAATTACGGATTATCTAGAAGAACGCGACATAGAAGGAGAATAAGAGAAGGGTGAAGAAACTTAGATCTCTATTTTGACTGTTTTAAGAAGTATTGAGAGAATATTTTGACCGACTGAGACGGTGGATAAGGCCTAGAGGGCATACCACATTAAAAAAACGCGCCTTGTACTCAACCTCAAAGGTGGTGCGGAATAGGGTACTTTGTATTGGACTCACACTTTTCTCGCCTGTACTGTGTTCAAATGGTTGGTCCTACGGAAAAACTAATCTTATACTTTTTTGTAGAAAATTTTGTGCTCTTCAATTTCTTTCTCCACTGTTTTCGACCTAAAGTCAATAGAAAATAAGATATAAGCGAAAAACCAAATTTTTGCTACATTTGCGCCCTGTAGCTCGCGAAGCTCAAGGTCAAATCACGGGTACTTTTCGAATGGTGTTTGAGAACACAAAATAAAGGTGTATACCAAAATTCAACACACTTTGAAATATTCCGATCCAAAATCCTTATTTGAGTGAACTACAAACCAATTATTAATTTTTGTTTACAACTCCAAATTTTTTCAAGTTTAAAAGTTTTACGTAACACTTTTCTACAAACTATTGTTTCAAAAATTCTACACCTAGGTGGATCAAATAGATTATTCATTCTGCAAACTATTATACTAACATTTTTTCAACAGTATGTTTACAATTTTAATGATTTCCTTCACTACTTACATACACTTAGAGATAACGTAAATTACTATATCACTCTACAACCAATACAATAATAATTATATGAATTCAAGATGAAGATCCAAAACCATTTTTTCCTCTCTCTGTGAAACTTAAATCATCCACCTCTTCAATAATCGGAATAGAACATTTTTCACAAATAAGTTGAGCGACTTTGTCTCCTCTCTCAAATTTAACTATGTTTGTTGACGAATTATATAATAAGATTTTAATTGTACCTCTATAATCAGCATCAATTACACCTGCAAACACTTTTATACCATTTTTAAGCGCTATGCCAGATCGTGGTGCTATCCTTCCATAAACTCCCTGTGGTAGTTCTAATTTAAACCCACTATCTACAAGGAATCTTTCTCTTGAACCCTTAGTAAAATTTATAGGTGTTTGTAAATCACATCCCGCAGATTGCGATGTAGCTCTTGTTGGAATAAAAGCGTTTGGACTTGTTCTCAACACTTTTAAAACCTTAAAGATTTCAAAATTATTAATAAAAAATTAAACGAAATTTCAAACTTACCACATTTTCTGGTTTTTTCCTATTCATATTCTTCTTCTTACGTATTCTGGTAGTGATACTTTATTAGAAACGGCCTTCTATCGGTATACATATATACACAGATTTGAGATTTTTTTTCAAATAATAAACTATCTAAAATGACCTTAATTGCATGCACTATTGCGTAAGACTGCATTAGTTGCCTCTGGCGTAACAGGATGGTCATAGCAAAGTATTATACACTATCCCATTGAAAATATATTAATTGCGTATATAATTTATGCACAATAGCCTTAGGCGGGTCTGTTTCCTATATTTTCTATTCACACACAGCGCATTCCATTATTTATACAGGATGGTTCTACCAAAATATGGGGATTTAGCATATACTGATTCACATGAAGATTGACATTTTGAAAAAACCCATTGAAAATATATTCATTTGGTATATAATCTGTAACATGTCTATCGACCTGTTTCGATTTAAACGAAATAATTTCAATTTTACCGCTTGCCGTCATAGTAACCACTTCCAATTTAGTTCTGTGATCTAAATTTCTCTGATCGTTGATCGTTGCGACAATTGACATATGATGTCAACGCTCGATTCTCATTCTCGATTTTCCTTTTTTTCGTTACCGACCCTTGAATAGCAAGGACTTATCTTAATACCGTCTCTTCAATTTAATTGTATTATCTTAAATTGCTGTGGTAAGCACAGCGGTCAGGATACCCCTGCAAGTTACGGCCAGGATACCCCTGCCAATTCATCGTTACTGCTAAGATACCACTGCCAGGATACCCCTGTCAGGTTACCGTTACTGTTTACTGACAGTTTACTACTGCTAGGATACTGCCAGGTTAACCCTGCAAGACATCTCTACTTCAACTTCTAGACATCTATACTTCAACTGGAGTCGATCCACCCTTGAGAGAGTCTCTAGCCGGGATCTGTCTCTTGAGGAGAGAACCAGTGTTACAATCAATGTATCCTCGGTCGGGCTTGTTTTCTATACACAATTTATTATATTCTATAGGGTGATTATAGAAGAAGGACATCATACCATTATTATATTAACATATTAAAAAAATATTATTGTTTTTTTTAATACCCTACAACAATAGTGGAATCACGTTTTTTTTCGCTTTGTTAAAAGAATCATATACTGAACGGATTTTAAAACAATACGTCGTTTTGAACATTCTGTATATTCATCAACTTTTCCATGAATTGTTATACTAGAATATTAGACATGTCAAGAGAAAACTTAATACTCTTATGAAACACTCTGTATATGTAAGATTCCCTTTTTAACTAGTATGTCACTTGTCTTTATACATGGAGTCGATCCACCCTTGAGAGAGTCTCTAGCCGGGATCTGTCTCTTGAGGAGAGAACCAGTGTTACAAATTGGCGCCCCTTGTTTTTGTTGCACTGTATGACAGTTGGGTTGAAACGGGCTATAGTTTTTTTGCTTTTTTGAATTTTTTTATCTTCAACTTTGAGTTTTTTTTAGCTTTTTAAAACTGTTTGCTAACTTTTAATAATTAATTTTTTTACCTTCTCACTCTTTTGATTAAATGTCGTAACGTCCCTGCATTCACATTTTACCTACATTATCTGCCTTATGTAATATATATTTTAAATTCAGTTTTGATATTTTTTGGGTCTACAAGTAACATTTAACACAATCTTATGTTGTTGAAAAGAATTACATTTTCTTTTATCGATTATTTATAGATGGTGTATAACATCTGATTTCTTGGCAGTGTTGTCACATGTAAAGCAAATTCTTAAGATGTTCATTTTTTAATGTCAGATTTAATCTCTTTTCTTTATCTCGTTCAGTTGAATTGTGTCAAGTTACACAAACTGAAATATCTTACTTTCTTTATCTTGTTCAGTTGAATTGTGTCTAGTTACACAAACTGAAATAACTTTCTTTATCGTGTTCAGTTGAATTGTGTCGAGTTACACAAACTGAAATATCTCACTTTCTTTATCTCGTTCAGTTGAATTGTGTCTAGTTACACAAACTGAAATATCTTACTTTCTTTATCTTGTTCAGTTGAATTGTGTCGAGTTACACAAACTGAAATATCTTACTCTCTTTATTTTGTTCAGTTGAATTGTGTCGAGTTACACAAACTGAAACATCTTATCTATTTTCAATATTGTTATTCAAGTGCAGTGTTGCCAGAGTAACAATTTATCTTTGAACTTACTGTTACTTACCTATTCTCAATATTGTTATTCAAGTGCAGTGTTGCCAAGTTAACTATTCATCTTTAGAAATGAACATTTTTCATTCCAATTTTTTTGAATAGCATGAGAATTGTGATGTGTTACAATAATTCCTATGACAGTCTATGATCTATTTTTTTATCTTGATTGGTTATATATTTAGTCATTATGCAACAGTTACATTACTAAATATAAATTGTTGAAAATATCGTATAATTTGTTGAAAGTATCGTACAGTATTGTTTATTTTAAATGACATTTATCGGTAGTGTGTATATGTTGTTTTTATATCTATAGTCATCCGCTTACATTCAGTTTCTTTATCTATATCTCGTTGCCAGGCTTTTATGTTCATTTGGATTTTAGATTCTTTGCTTTCGTTAGTGCTATTTGATTAGTACTGCTGATTTAGATACCGTTTCTTATTATTTTTCTCTTCTTTTAAACACTTACAAGATGCAGGCCAATCACTTGAAGTCACTTGAACTATCATATGAGATTAAAATCAGAAATTTTCCTGTTCCGGATACTGTCGAACAGAAACGAAGAGTTTTAACAGGTCTTCTTGCTAGGGAAAATTCTAATAGAAGTTTTACGTCCCCAGTTAATTCCTACCTTTTTGAGGACGATATATTAGAAGTAACAGAAACAATTACTGACTTGACAAATATCATTGAACAATTTAGTGGCAGTAAAAACGAACCAGTCTTTTCCAGAATCAATTCAAGATTGACACATTTGACTAATAGAATCAATAGATTAAATGCCGAAAGTAACGAACAACTACTAACGAAAGAAACATTGACAAATAGACTGATACTTTTAGAAGCTGACCTTGCAATGAAAACAACTCCTACCTTAAACTATACAACTGAAGACACGTTACCTTCAAACTCATTTCATCCTCCCACTCATTCCGACATCCCTTATCAAAGACACGATCCAGTTTACAAATGGAATGTTTTCTTTACTGGCAAAAATGAATCACTTCATTTATTTTTAGAAAAAGTTGAAGTCCTTAGACTTTCTAGAGGAATTACAGAAAATGAGCTATTCCTGCAGTCATGTGAACTTTTCAAAGACAATGCCTTCACATGGTACCTTAATAATCGTAATAAATTCCAATCCTGGAAAGACATTGTTGCCAAATTGAAAGCTGATTTTTTGCCATATAGTTATGAGACTGACTTAGAATTGGAGATCTCTAATCGCACTATGGGTGCTAACGAACCGGTTGCTGTATACATCTCTTCAATGATAGGATTATTTAATCGCTTGTCTAGTGTCGTTGACGAACGTACTCGTGTTGCAAAGATTCGTAGGAACCTTTTACCTTCTTTTATCTCGTCTTTAGCACTTCATAATCCCCAAACAGTTGATGAATTAACCGAACTGTGCAAAAGAATTGAAGAATCCCGTGTTTGGTCAGATAGATATAGATCACCATCTTCTAACAATCCTAGATTGCTCGAACCAGACTTATCTTGCCTTTATGTTTCCTCGCCGTCAAATCAAAGACAAAGAACTGCCGCAAACGTTTCAGCATTAACCTCTTTGGTTTGTTGGAATTGTAATAAAACTGATCATTCATATTCCGAATGTTTCTCGCCCAAATCTATATTTTGCTACGGTTGCGGTGCAAAAAACACCACAAAACCTAAATGTCGTAGATGCATCCAAAAAAACTCGAGACTGACTGGCACTCCGAATCTGGCCACTGTGTCCAGTCAAGCACAACCAACTTCACCCCAGCCAGAAAACCCCAGAAGAACGAACACACGACCAAACAGACCTCCAAACAATCCCAACCCCCCTACGAACCAAAACTAACTTTTTCAACTTCCGCTGCTGAATGGCAAAATTATCTTATCTTTGTTAAAGATTTCCTAGCGTCCAATCATTTTAGAAATACAGACAAACCATTACCTTTATCTACCAAACAACTTACAAATACCTTACCGAACACTAACGACATCCAGAAAACAGATGACAAAAACATTTCGCTTACTGACAATATTACTTCTGTACCTATCTGTGACATGCCAGTTACTTTATCTTCAACTCAGTCAAACACTGTTTCAACCTCTATTAATACCTGTCCCATATTCGCAAAAAAACCTAACGATAATAGACCTTACCTTACCGTGAAAATTTTAGACGTACCCGTTTTAGCTATGGTTGACACAGGTAGTAATTCTACTGTTCTTGGAAATCAGGGTTTCTCTTTGTTGCATTCTTTACATTTACCTATACAGTATGACTCTGGTTTGAATATTACCACTGCTGACGGTGTACCTCAACAATATATGGGCTATATTTCCGCACCAATGACAGTGAATGACGTTACAAAGACAATAAAAATACTGATAATACCGTCAATAACCCATAACCTTATTTTAGGAATGGACTTTTTGAACTTGTTCAAAATAGACATGAGTTTTCATGATTTGTCATACTCTTTATTATCTTCTACTTGTGTAATTAACACAATACAATCTGCTTCTACTCTCTCTATTGAAGAAAAAAACAAACTTGAGCAAACTATAAACTTATTCTCTCCTCTTGCCCCTCCTGACCGAATTGGCAGAACGAATTTTGTTGAACACGATATCGACACTGGTGATGCAAAACCGATTGCACAACGCCAATATCCTCTATCCCCAGTTATGCAAGGTCATTTAGTAAAAGAAGTCAACGAGATGTTACGACTAAATGTCATTCAACCTTCGAACTCCCCTTGGTGTTCACCCCTGTGGGTAGTCCCAAAAAAATCTGGAGAATGCCGCGTCTGCTTCGATGGCCGAAAGCTGAATAAAATAACTACTCCGGATTCCTATCCCATGGCTCAAGTAGATGTCATTCTTAGCAAACTTCGAGACGCTAAATTTCTTACCTCCATTGATTTAAAAAAAGCCTTTCTACAAATACCCCTTACCGAATCTTCTCGCCCCAAAACTGCTTTCGCTGTCTATGGCTTAGGTTTATTTGAATTTACGACCACTCCCTATGGTCTAATTAACGCACCCAAAACTATGGCACGTCTAATGGACATTGTTATAGACCCTTCTTTAAGGCCCTACTGTTTTTGTTATTTAGATGACATCATTATTGCTACCCCTACCTTCGAACTTCATTTAGAAATCCTTAATAAGTTATATCTTCGTCTTAAAGAGGCAAACCTTACTGTAAATTTCCAAAAATGTGAATTCTGTCGAGACTCTCTTAAATTCCTTGGTTTTGTAGTCGACAAAGCTGGTCTTCGAACTGATGAAGACAAAGTTTCCGCAATCCTTAACTATCCTGCTCCCAAAAACACTACCGAAGTCAAAAGACTTATTGGCTTAATTGGCTGGTATCGCCGATTCATCAAAGATTTTTCTACCGTTTGTTCCCCGATAACTGACCTTCTTCATGGAAGAAAAAAAGGACAACCAATTTCCTGGACATCTGAGGCTGAAAATGCTTTTATCGAAGTCAAAAAACGACTTACTTCCAGCCCCATTCTTGCAAGCCCTGACTTTTCGAAAGAATTCATTATACAGACTGACGCTAGCGACACTGGACTTGGTGCAATTTTATATCAACAATGTGATGGTATCGAACACCCCATCGCATATGCAAGTCGTACCTTGAACAAAACCGAAAGAAAGTACAGTACCACAGAAAAAGAACTCTTAGCTGTAATTTTCGGTGTAGAAAAATTTAGAGGCTATGTGGAAGGAACCCACTTCACACTTGAAACAGACCATTCATCTTTACAGTATCTGTCAAAACTTTCCAACCCATGTGGACGTTTAGCTCGTCTTTCACTTAGATTATCGCAGTTCGATTTTGAAATCAAACATAGAAAAGGAACCACTATGGTTGTAAGTGATGCACTTTCCCGTTCATTTCAAGACATTTCAGTGATTGATGTCACTACCTTCAAGCCAGATACTTGGTATACCGCCATGATTGATAAAGTCAATAATAATCCTGAGTCATTCCCCACCTTTAAAGTAGAAAATAATGTTCTCTACAAACATGTCTTCTCTCCAAATCCCATATCTAGTAATTTATCTAATTGGAAAATTGTAGTCCCTACCCCGAACAGACTTGATGTGCTAAAGACATTTCACGACAATCAAACTAGTGCACATCTCGGCATCTCTAAAACCATCGCTCGAATTTCTGAAATCTACTATTGGCCAAAACTTAGAAGCACTGTATCTCGTTATATCAAGAAATGTTCCGTTTGCTCTTCCTGTAAAACTCCAAATTTACCTAAAGCTGGTATAATGGGCCAGTATAAAGACATTAATTTCCCTTGGCAATGGATCTCTGCTGATTTAATAGGTCCATACCCCAGATCTAAAAATGGCAATAGATTTGTTCTCGTTATAACAGACTGGTTTACTAAATTTTGCCTTGTTCACCCTATGCAGAATGCCACAGCTACTGGTATTGTTAAATTTATCGAAAATCAAGTTTTTCTTATTTTTGGAGTTCCGCAAATATTTTCCGTCGATAATGGCACAGTCTTTACCTCTTCCCTCTTCAAAAATTTGATGAATCAATATAAAGTACAAAAAATTTTCTACAATGCACGCTATTACCCACAAGTTAATCATACAGAACGAACCAATAAAACCATAGTTACTGCCTTACGTTGTTACATTCATGACAATTCCTCTCATAAAAATTGGGATGCATCAATACATAAAGTTGCACAAGCAATAAGAACCGCAAAACATGACGTTACAGGTTACTCTCCCGCTTTTTTGAATTTTGCCAGAAACGTACCGTTAAGTGGAGATTTTTATGGTGTAATTTCCGAAAATGCTAACAATTTAATCAATAACGCAGAAAAATTACAGCTGATTGATGACTTACAGACTCTTCCTAAACTTTATATTGATGTACGCAAAAAACTTAAGCAAGCCCATGACAGAAACACAAAGTATTATAATTTACGACGAAGAATGTCGGTGACCGCCTTTGGAAAAAGAATTATGTACTTTCATCCAAAAATGATAACTTTGCAGCAAAATTTGCTCCTAAATATATTCCGTGTATTGTCCATAAAGTAATTTCTAGTCTTGTTTATAATCTCAAAGACCTTTCAGGTAATGATCTTGGAAATTGGCATGTTTCAGATCTGAAAAACCAATTTATTGACGTTGACGAAAACCTTCCGGATGACTTAGATGAACAAGACAATAACGCTGACATTGCAAATTAATTGTTCCTTTTTGCTTTTTTAACTCAACGTAGAGTCCCGTATCTCAGAAACCGTGTCTTATTTGGAGTTTCGATATCGTTCTCCTAAAAAAACGGTACAATTGTGTTTTAGTTTACCATTATTATTGTTTTAGTTTTCTTAGTTTTTTTCCTTCTTTCCGTTTTCTGTCTTCTAGACAACCGTGTTACTTACCGTCCCGATTCCATACTCAACTTGGTTCACAATTATTTTACCCCCCCGCGTAGAAAAGGAAGTAGACCAAGCTACGTAGGAGTTTATACCGTTCTCCGAACAAAACGGCTCCTTTTCTTACCCCGCATCTCATTAATTCTGTTACAAAAAATAAAAATACCGGCTAGACACCGTGAGAGCTCTCCATTGCGGAAATGGATTTTACGTCATTCAAATTTTTGGTCCCCCTTTTTGTTGTATATCTTTTTGTTGCCCCGAGTTTTCTGTATCATTTCTCAACAATAAAATGATACCTACTTTTGCTTTTTTAACTTAACGTAGAGTCTCGATTGACGTACCGTAAGACGTTAGGCCCCAATTGAACCGGGTTTGCCTTTGCTGAGTGGCGGATTGCGCTCGGTATACAAATCTAATAGGTTTGAAAAAAAATGACTGCTTAGTCTCTATTTTTTCATAGCAATCTCTTCCCTTTCCCTTGTCTTCAATGGCAATACTTCCTCAGTTTTTAGTCGTTTTTTTTTATTGTTTCATCAGGTTGGCCACATTTTTATATGTACCGTATTTCCTGACAGGATCATGGGTGTAATTTTATTTTTATTATCTTTTCAATTTAAGAAGGCATATCAAAAGACGAAATATATAGAGCTGGATCGACTTTCGGATCGATGACCAATGGCTACTGTGGACGCTAACTGGCAACCTCACCGATTGTCGATTGGGCGCTGTTATTTCTGGCCTCTATTTTTGCTTTCTGTCTTTCAATTAGTACCTATTTTAGTTTAATTATGTGATGAGTCTATCAATTTTATGTTTTCATTATGTCGCCACATACTATTCCTGCCACAAACGCCCTTATTTCTACCGTTGATTTATCTTTCATTATATCGTCAATTCATTTTTACCGTTACCCATTCGAAGTAAATATCTATGTATATTTTTTTCTCTCTTCCTTAACATACCTTTTGCGTTGCCATATTGTGAAATTTGTGGGCTACCTACCGTTTTCGGATATTTTAGAACCGTTCCTTATGGAACACTAGTGTTGTCGTCATGCCAAAATTTTTGCTAGGTTAAGTAGTATTTCACCTTGGGTGACGTCTTTATGACAAATCGTTATTCTTTGCTCGGCGAAAATTAGGCTGATTTATGAAATAATTAGAATTCCGACGAAATTATATTCTGAACCAATTTTAGGCTGACATTACTCCCCGTGTTTATTTTTGTGTCTCCACGGAGACACTTGTTTGGTATTTGCTGGAATTGCGTATCTGGCGACTGAGATCCCAGCGTTTTATCAAAACACTACCTACCGTACCTTACCTCACCTTATCGTTATATACACTGAGAAATTATCGCACTCTATCGTTACCTTTCGTTCTCAGTGTATGCTTTGCCTTATCCGATGACATAACGACACAATAATCACAAGATGACAAAACTACCTTACCTTACCTTTGACAATTACCTTCCCTACCTACTATACATAGATTTTGCATTGATACTTCACCCCTCCTTCATCTTATTAACCCTTTTTTAAATGAAAAAATAATTCTTCGAATCATTTTTTTTTCCCGGAGGAGAGGGGGTGTAACATGTCTATCGACCTGTTTCGATTTAAACGAAATAATTTCAATTTTACCGCTTGCCGTCATAGTAACCACTTCCAATTTAGTTCTGTGATCTAAATTTCTCTGATCGTTGATCGTTGCGACAATTGACATATGATGTCAACGCTCGATTCTCATTCTCGATTTTCCTTTTTTTCGTTACCGACCCTTGAATAGCAAGGACTTATCTTAATACCGTCTCTTCAATTTAATTGTATTATTTTAAATTGCTGTGGTAAGCACAGCGGTCAGGATACCCCTGCAAGTTACGGCCAGGATACCCCTGCCAATTCATCGTTACTGCTAAGATACCACTGCCAGGATACCCCTGTCAGGTTACCGTTACTGTTTACTGACAGTTTACTACTGCTAGGATACTGCCAGGTTAACCCTGCAAGACATCTCTACTTCAACTTCTAGACATCTATACTTCAACTTCTATACATCTCTACTTCAACTTCAAGACATCTCTTCTTCAACTTCCAGACAGCTCATTCTACCACTTCGACAGCTCATTCTACCACTCGGACAAGCTAAGTACCTTATAAAAGTACAGGTTCTTTCAATTCCTTGTTAACTACTCCTGTGGCAGAATAAATTTAATATTTGAACTTCTTTTTTTCATTTCTTTTATACCCGGCTGTAAGAGCTGTAGGGACTCCGGGTTTATGTAAATTTGTTATTTTTTTATTTTTAACGTTCACTTAATTCTACAAGGTGTTTCTACCTTTCTCACCTTAGTTCTCTTTCGTGCAATTAAATTATTTTTTCGTCTAAAAAGGTAGTGGCGCCCTAAAGTTCTTATAGTCTGTCAACCCTCTGGCATACCTAGTGTGGCATCAACATGGAGTCGATCCACCCTTGAGAGAGTCTCTAGCCGGGATCTGTCTCTTGAGGAGAGAACCAGTGTTACAATCAATGTATCCTCGGTCGGGCTTGTTTTCTATACACAATTTATTATATTCTATAGGGTGATTATAGAAGAAGGACATCATACCATTATTATATTAACATATTAAAAAAATATTATTGTTTTTTTTAATACCCTACAACAATAGTGGAATCACGTTTTTTTTCGCTTTGTTAAAAGAATCATATACTGAACGGATTTTAAAACAATACGTCGTTTTGAACATTCTGTATATTCATCAACTTTTCCATGAATTGTTATACTAGAATATTAGACATGTCAAGAGAAAACTTAATACTCTTATGAAACACTCTGTATATGTAAGATTCCCTTTTTAACTAGTATGTCACTTGTCTTTATACACCATCTTGAAAGAATGTTTTTCAACGATATGTCACTTGGTCTTTTAACCGATACATTTTTCAACACTCTCTATATAATGAAAAAAAGAGTAAGGTTAACAACGCGATATTCGTTTATACTTTGTTTTAAGCTCTTTTTTTTTAAACCTCTCCTCGCATCTAACACTTATGAGTGCGAATAGCTATATGCGTTAGACGAATTGTTACAGACGCGAAGGTTGATGGTTCGCGCCCGGCTGGTGATAGGAGGTATTGAAATTTGAGGGTCCTAAACAGTATTGAAATTTGGGGGTCAATATTTGTGTGGTCCTATGGGGTCCCAAACAGTAGGGAATTTGGGGTGGTCCAATGGGGTCATGAGGGAATTTTGGGTGGTCCTATGGGGTCACAAGGGATGGTCCAATGGGGTCACAAGATATGGTTCAATGGGGTCACAAGATATGATCCAATGAGGTCACAAGATATGGTCCAATGGGGTCCAAAGGGAATTTGGGGAGTCGTATAGGCGTTAAGGCCTTTCGAGACGTGAGGGATGTAGTTAGAATTTTTCTATTATTTTTCAAATACACTAGACGTTAAGGCCTTTTCAACGAGACGTCGTTTGCTATGATTGGTCAACTTTTAGTAGGAGGGATGATGCGTGGGGGATGAACGGGGGTAGTTAGAATTTTTTCATTATTTTAATCGTTACCCCTATGACGTCACCTATCCATTAACGTAGCACATGCGTAGATTGAGTTTTACCCCCACTCCAAAATGAACCAATTTCGGAGATTTCGAACCTTAGATTTTCTTATGGAGATTACCATGTTAAAATCGCTAAAATGAGCCAGAATCAGTGCTGCACAATTACTACCTTTTCTGTCCAGAGTACCAACGTAATATTATATTTTAATACATTTTAAATATATATTTGGACAATGAATATAAAGTACTAGTTCCAAATCAAGTCACTTTATTGCATAAAATGTTTTTGAACTACCGAGATTTTTGTGAATTAGGTCTATTTATGACGCAATATGAAACACATTTTGTTGACATAATATAGAATAAGTCTTTATATGACTGTAAAGATCTGTGAAAACAGGGTCATAAATAAAAATTCAAAATTATAAATATCAAATGTTTCCATTTATTTGCAGTTTTTATAGTCTTTTATTCAAGTCTTATCATTAATCAGGTTGTAGTTACTAATTTTTTACTAGAAAATAAAAATTATTTTAAAAACAGGCTTACAATTATTAATGTAGTAGAAATCGACGTGAATTATAAACAAAATCCAAGTTTTTAACCAGAAACAAACTTGAAGCCTTATACTTCAACTTAATATTATTATTAGTACCTAACAAGAAATCACATGACAGAGTTACTATTTCATCCTAAGTAAATAATAGTATTTTATGCAACGATCATGTAATGATAGCCATTAAGACACGAGCATGTTGTAGGATACGAAACGAGCCGCAGGCGAGTTTCGTATATAATATGCGAGTGTATTAATGGCCATTACATGAAAGTTTCATACAATAATTTTTCTACTCCGCTTAATAAGAATTATTCAATTAATAATTGTTTAGTTTAATTAATTTTAAATATAGTTACTTTTGAAAATCAAAATTATTTGGCAGCTGTCAAATTAAGTGTCACTTAGACCTGTTCGCCTGCAATAAAAGTGTAGCACTGAGCTATATAATTTTGAAAAATTCAGGTCTATCTGTGAAAAAATGCGTGTAAAATTGCTAAATTTGTGACTATCTATGTATAAAATTGCATTTGTATACTGCAAAAAGCATTGAAACATAATAAAAATAAATAAAATCGTATAGCTCAGTGCTACACTTTTATTGCAGAGAAGAGACCTAATATAATTAATTTCTGAAATGTCAACCTGGTATCCATGGCTATATTAAATATTGTGCGAATGTCGCATTCCTATTGGCTTAAAAATCTGTATCATAATGAAAATCTGTATCATAATGAATTTCATTATGATACAGATTTTGGTCTTTTAATAAGTGTATTATAAAACAGGAGTAGAAAAAAATAAATACCGTACACTTGGATAACAAATAAAAAGTAACTTCTTGAAGAAATAACTTTTTAGTAAATATCTTTGTCCTATTTAGGGATTATTTATTCGGCGTTCTCACATAAACGATTGATAAAAATCTGCGTAAGCATTTGATATCAATTTTTTGTTTAGTAAATCACGGAGATCATTTTTTTTGTTTGTACTTAGCTCAATCCGTTGCGAATAGAGTTTTTGCACTTCCAATTCTTCAAGTGTCCGCATTTTTTTCCTTTTGTTTCTGACGTTAAGTTTTTTAAAATCATCTTTGTAAGAAGTCTTGTAATATATCAGGAATGGTTCTTCTTTTGTGAACTTCAAGATTTTAACATTGCTCCAGTTACATGTTTCTCTGTCTTCATTTTCAGTGTAGTTGTAGCCCCATTGTACTTGTAGATATTTTAAATCATAAAAATAATTAAAATCGAGTTCATGAACAAGAAATGGAGATCCATTCTTCTTAGCACTTCTGATCACGGTTACGTATTGTTGTGGAATGAATATGGGACCGGATTTCAGGGTCTTCTTCACTTCTTTCTCAATTAAACTATGCACGATATCTCCTTCATTTTCTGTATGGCCTTGTATCAAAAATTTAAGGGTGATGGAATGAATATTTTCAAAATATACTACCGCAAATGAAAATAGACTCGCTCTTAAATAATGAGACTCGATCCGGGGAATAGAATTAATATGGTCGATCATATTTTCAATAATGTTTGCGTCAACTTCTATGTGACTGTTATGCTTACCTCTCAGATCTTTTTGCACGAAACCTTCAGTATCTCTCTTGCTTTTAACGGTGCGAATCATGCGATCAGAAATATCTAAAGTTAAAAAAAAAAGTTTTGCACACTCGCCGTTTCTCATTATTCAGTGTGATATAGAATGCGTGGTTGAATTTTCTTGAATTTTGAGCATTGGAGTAACGGTATTTTGGAGCTATTTCTGTTATACATGAATTGATATAGGAACGTTGTAAATTAATGTCATTAAAGTCCCAAAATTTTCTAAAAAGACTTGATCTCTGCTCTTCGTTGTTATTTTCTGAACATTTTAGCCTACACTTTTGAGAACACGGAGGTTTTACGGAGCGTGCTTCGATTTGACGTTTTGATTTAGAAATAGACGTGTATGCTTGCCCACTATCCCTTGCAATTTTAGCGGACGTCTGCTTCCATTTCGTGTTATTTCTTCTCCTTTTTTTACTGTTGGGTAATGAATTGATATTTTGATTATTGGTGCTTTTGTCGGAAGTTGCGCTACTACTACTGTAAGACGAACTGCTGCTGGACGAACTGCTAGAAGATGAATTACGGCTGGAGGAATTTTTCTTCGACGACAAACTACAGGCAGGTGAATTCTTAGGAGATATTTGATTATAAAATGAGCAGGATACAAGTTTAGTTAAATTCTGACGACTTTTGGAATAGTTTTTCTCTTGCATAATAAACGACGGATCAGTATCGCTCAAGTCTACATCGCTTTCACCAGAGTGCAATGGTGAAATCCTGTATTTATCATTTGAAGTCGATGTTCTTCTTGGGCGAGAACAAGATGGAATCTCTGATAAAGACGGCGATATGTTACAACTGATATCTGTGCGGCTATCATGTTCAACTACGACTACATTTTCAAAATTAGGACATTCAGCCAAAGGCGCTCATACTGGCTTTTTTTCCATCAGTCTGTAACGTTGGAGCTGTAATTCCCATCAAACTAAACATATCCTGAACCCGTCTTGATGTCATTTTGACCAGAAAGTGAACTCCAGAGTAATAGCCTGAAACCATACATCATAACACTATAATAATTATTGTTTGGACTTAGACACTTCCCAGGCAGCATGGGTACGTGATTATGACGTGATTAATTGAGAATTTTACGTCAGTCACGTCATTCTCCCAATTAATCACGTGCTTTTAACGTTATCTACAACTTGGTAAAATGACGTCATCTGTGCTACGTATTATAGACGTCATTTTGAAGCCAAGATCGACTTCCGGATAATAAAATAAATTAATTCTCCATATAAGACATTGTTTTGATTACGACGTATTGAAACAGTTATGTGTCCATATAATTCTCTAACGACATGACGATCTTTTTGGAGAGTATCTAATTATATAATAATATATTGATTTTGTGAGACTAGATTTGGAATTGATACATAAAAAAATATAATTTATCGAAAAATCAAACGAGGTAAATGATTTCTTATTGTTCCAATAGTGTTTTGACTGCAGATTCGCTGATGAATTTTTGTTATTTTTGCATCAACAACCGGCAACACTACATGACATATGACATAAGACAGCTGACATAAGAAAAGATGCAACATCGCGACGTGTCTTGTATTGATCGCAACATCGAACATCGTGATTTGGGAATCGTGCAAGGAGCAAGGTGTACAAATGGTGGTCAGATTTTTGTTAGTTTTTTGTGTTTGTATGATAACAAGTATAAGTAAGATGAAAAATATGCATGATTGTTAAAGCAGAATTATGGTTCAATTATCGTTTTTAGACATGTACTGCGTTATTGAATTCACCGAGCAGGATGGAGGAGGATTAGCTGTAATCAGTGACACATGGCTGACACCTAGGAAGAAGCAAGTTTTTTGGCCTCCATATAAAGATACCCTTCAATTCAGAAAGGCTGTTAAAAAGCCGGAAGTCGTTTCTGACAATTGGAAATTATTCAATATTCACCGAAGTTTTTATGAATGTGGTAAATATCTCAAGTTTTTAACGGTAGATTTTGATATGTGTATTTTCCTATTCAGGCCATTTTGATGGGCATATACCGCAAAGTTTAGTCTACACGTGTCATTACAGGTAATGTATTCTATACAGGAAATTTTTTATGTTTTAGAAGATTATGATAAAGCATGTTCAAAATTGAAACAAGCTGAAATTACATCCGTCTGAAAGTGAGGAAGTTTCATCAAAAAGAAAACGTATACCGACTCGAAAACTTTCGTTTTCTGAAAGTGAGGACGAATTTCACAGTACTTTAAATCGTCCACCTCCAGTGAAAATTAAGAATATATCAAGTACTCGAGCCATACAGAGCCCCAAAAATACATTACAAGCTGTACCAAGCCCAAAAAACATTTTTTCCAGTGCTCATGTGTCATATAGGCAGAGCCCAATAAATATACCAAGCTGCTCAACTGGATCATCACCTAATCTACTACAAAAACATTCAGGATCAGAAAACACTGGTAAATAACTAACTTTTAATAATAATATTTTTATCATAGGAAGCTTAATTCACATCAAGTACCTATTTATTTTTAGTTTTATTTATAGTTGTTTATATACTTGTACCATGCATGTACTGTTTTTGGTCTATTTTTGTTCAATAAGCACTGCATTCAAAATAACATGAGTGAATAAAAATAACTTTATTTGTAGAATACGTGACTCTGCTAAAGTATGTTCTTCAGGTAAAAGAGCAAAATACACAGATTTTAGCATTGCTACAAAACCAATCAGTGACCATTAATGTTCCGAATCTACCATTGGACTTAGCAGTTACTTTTCCAATAGGCACAGATGATGATCTAGTGCAAGTAGAAAATTATCTTGAATCTAAGGAGGGACTACATACTTTGATAAGGCTTGTTGTTCCAGGCATAGGTACATTATATCATGGATACTATTGCTTTTTAGATATCATATTTTGCTCCAAAAGGAGCCACAAAGGAGGTGACGACTACTACCAATAAAACTTTAAAACATATTATCACAAATGAGTTTGCGTGTAATTTTAGTTACATTGGAAAAAGAAGCAAGAAGGCATTTAAAGACTTAAAATTGAAGGAACTAGTCATTGGTGAGTTATTGAATTTGATGTTTCAGTTCCTCAATATTATGCTTAGTTTTAAATATACCTGTGTGGAGGGGACATATTATGTATGCAATGTAATTGGGTATCTATCAAATACTTCATTTAGCTATCACAATTTTTATATGACTGACAAAAAGGGAATAAGTTTTCTAATAAAATGAAAAAAACAGATACTTCCAGCTAGTGTCTGTTTCAAGCTCTAAAGGTTAAGATTACCTTTAAAATTCTGATGAGAGAATTTACAAAATTAGTAGATTTTAAATAGGTACATAATTAAATGAAAAAAGGATGTGTTGATTAAGGAATGTTCCATATATGTATATTATGTTTCAAGTTTTATTGCCAAGTTCTATTGTTAGTCAAGCTTTATTGATTTGTAGCTGAATATTTTACTTAACAAAATTATGTGCTGTATACAAATATGTATCCAATACACTTGAAACAAGTTATTCTATCATTTTCAGGTTCAGTAAAAGTAAATTGTCCCTCTTCCAATGAAAAGCAAATAGAAGATGCCATAAAAGTCTGGCTGAAACATGCACCTCATCGCTTGAAACAATCAAAAAATTAATGAATTTTTGAATTTTCAGTTTATTGTTTAGTTTATCATTTTCTTGTAAGTACTTTTAATTATTTTGTTTAAGTGCCATGTCAAAACAATATAAAGAGTTTGTGAGTAAGCGCCAGATCTATCGTAGGGTTTCTGCACAGCTGCAGAGCTTAAATGTAATTGCTAAGGGTAATGAAGAAGTAGTTGTGAACAATGAAAGTTTAAAATCAAGCTTATGTAACAGTGGTTTGATCCAAAATGTTGAAAGTGATTTAACTGATACTGAAGAATATCAAAGTAACATTGACAATGATGTTGAAAATAATTGTTTAGGTCAAGCTGGTAATATTAATGTGTCAGAAAATGCTTGTGTTAGCTCTTGTAATGAATCAATTGTTTCATCAACTGAAAGTTTTAACGAAATACAAACTGACATAGCCACAATTGAAACACATGAAGGCAACTTACAGTATTCCCTACGGCAGTGGGCTCTTGAAAAAAAAATTTCACATACGGCATTAAAAGATTTGTTGAAAATACTCATTCCACTGCATCCTGATTTACCTCATGATCCTAGGACCCTGCTTAAAACTCCTCTTACTAATGCTACTGATTACATAAAAATTAATAATGGAGAATACTATTATTTTGGAATAAAAAATGTGTTGTTGAACTGTGATTTAGTGAACATACTACCCAGTAACGTTTTTTATGTAGAATTGTCTTTTAACATTGATGGGCTTCCTTTGTTTAATAGTTCTACTTTACAATTTTGGCCAATCTTGGGTTTAATAAAAAATACTTGTCTCAGTATTCATCCATTTGTTATCAGTGTATATTGTGGTAAGTCAAAACCAGCACCCTTAGAACAATATTTGGAAGATTTTATAACTGAATTAAATGACCTTCTATTAGTGGGAATTAACATAAATGGGCAACAATATTCTATAAAAATTCACAGCTTTATCTGTGATGCTCCAGCAAGAGCATTTATCAAATGTACTAAATATCACTCGGGGTATTCTTCATGTGATAAATGTTCACAGGTAGGAACATACTATAAAAATAGAGTAATATTTCGTGAAACTAATGCTACAAAAAGTACAGATGAATCATTTCTTTTACAACACGATGAAGATCATCATACTGGTATCTCTTCATTATTAAGACTAAATAATTTTGGTTTAGTAAGCTTTTTCCCTATAGACTACATGCACTGTGTTTGTTTGGGAGTAATGAAAAAACTTATATCATCTTGGCTAGGTGGAAACTTGAATATTAGGTTAAGTGCTAGGTTTAGTAATTTAATAACAACTAGTTTGTTGAATTTAAAAAGATATATTCCTGTGGAATTTAACAGAAGACCTAGAGGATTGAATGAAGTTGCACGATGGAAAGCAACGGAATTTAGGATGTTCTTATTGTACTTAGCGCCTATTGTACTTAAAAATAATATTGATTTAGCAATATACGAACATTTTTTACTCCTCCACTATAGTATTTCCATTTTATCTAGTGAATATCATATTTCAACTATAGGATGTGATATAGCAGAGGATATTTTAATCGCTTTTGTCAATCATAGCAGCCACATATATGGAATGGAGAGTCTTATTTATAATGTTCATTTATTAGTTCATATAACTGATGATGTCAAAAAATATGGACATCTTGATTCAATTTCAACATTTCCTTCTGAAAATACACTTGGTCAACTCAAATCTCTCATTAGGAGTCCTAATAAACCTTTGCAGCAAATACATCGGCGTATAATAGAACTAAATTATTCATTAAGCTCTACACCCAGAAATTACTCTTTGCAATTCTGTTATGAACATTTTGATGGGCCCTTGCCCCAAGAATATCATACTTATAAACAATATAAAAAAATGCATTTCAGTAATGGTATGACCCTTTCAGTGGCACAACATAGCTCAGCAAATTCCTATTGTTTTTAAAAAAATAGTTATGTTGTTCAAATTAACAATATACTGACATTTAATAATAATACTTTTCTGATTTGTAAATATTTTTCATCATATAGTTCATTATATACTTACCCATTTAAATCAGAAAATCTAAACATTTTTGTAGTTGATAGTTTGTCATCAGAATTAAAAGTGTTTTCTACACATGATGTTTTGGCAAAATGTATAATATTACCCTTAGATGATAAAACTTTAGTTTCACTACCCCTTCTTCATTATAATAATTAAAAATACATAATATGTAAGCTCTAATTTTGTATTGGACTTTGAAATAAAATTTTGTAACCTCCAATTTTTGTAATATTTTCCAATCCACAATTTGAAAACCTTTACAGAATAATCTTTTACGTCTAATGTTATAATAGATACGTCATAATTGCTAAAAAAATAACGTGATTTCACGTTAGGAAATGACGTGAATCTCACGTTAGGAAATGACGTGATTTCACGTTAGGAAATGACGTGAATCTCACGTTAGGAAATGACGTGAATCTCACGTTAGAAAATGACGTCATTTCGATGTGACATTGTCACGTTAATTTAACGATGTTTTAACGTTATAAATAGGGCATTTGTAACGTCAATGATGCCGGAAAAATTACGTGATAATCACGTACCCATGCTACCTGGGTTAGTACCTAAATTTATGATTATCGTACCCATTTTTCATTGAAAAGAGACACATTATAAAAAATGGCCAACTTATCCTTGTTGTTTTACTACTAAACAGGCTGAATACTGAGAGTTACAAAAATGAATTGTTTGATTTTAGTCATAAATCGACCTATTCTTATAAGTGTCCTTTGTCTTTTATTATTTTTTTTTAGTAAATTGACCTAATCCATGAATGGTCAATTAAAGGTATTGGATATTTTGTTATGAACAGGCTTATTTCAAAAAGGGTCACTTTATTACCAAAAATAAAATGTACTCTTTCACAATATTTGCAATAAACAGACACAACTTGAGATACGCCGATGTTTTACACGTCCACTTGCGAGTGCATCTGACGCAATACTAGTTCTGTCTCTTTCGCCCTGCATACATAAGCTAAAGGCGGGACCATTGGAAGAGACCTATAAATGCGCTGTCCCTGTTTTACTTGAAGTAAGGTCTCTTTATTTCCACAGGGTTTTAGAGTATGCTCTTTAAATTTCCGTCTTTCCTGGGCAACCACACCATGTCGGCAATTTTCCATATGTTTGGAAATATTTCCTCCCTCAAACATTTGTTGAAGAGGTTTGTTAGCACTTCTGGTTTTTCTTCGTGAAGGATCTTGAGTGCTTCCTTTGGTATCCCATCACTAGCTGTCTCCCTTTTTTTCTTCATGTCTGTTAATGTTTGTCTTATCTCAATCTCTGTGAAGTTGCTGTCTGGTGCCGTGTCCGCATCCAAAAAGGGTTGTGTTCGTAGTTTTCTATGTGTCTTTTTCGTTTTGTCGTCCTGTGGGAAATATTTGTCATGTAAATGTCGAATCGTGTCATGTCTGTCAGTTGTCCAGCTACCGTCCTGTTTCTATACAGTGCTAAGCGTCCTATCATCATGTATTTTTGTCCTGATAATTTTGTACGGTATACCCCATGGATTGTCAGCGTCATTATTTGTCATAAATTCCCTTATTGATGTTTTTTTGGCCTCATTTATCGAGTTTTTGTAAGATCGTCTCTGTCTATGATAGTCCTGGAGTCTAATAATTCTTTGTAGGGGGTCGGTCTCTTTTTGTGCCTTGGCTCTAAGTAAGTTTGTCCTACGTCTGGTTTCTGATAGTACGTCGGTCCACCATATCTGTGTCATGCGTGTTTTGCACTTTTTTGGCCGAGTGGCTTGTTTAATGACTGCTTGTACTGTTTCTTGTATGTGTTTCACGTTGTTTATTGTGTCGACCGATTTAGTCCAGTCGGTGTTGTTTATTTTCGTTCGTAATTTATTAAAGTCTATCTGTGTCACGTCAATGTGTTTCCTTCTTTTCTGTGCATTTGTTTGTATATCTATGTCGTAGGTAATGTATTGATGGTCACTTGAAGTTTCTTCCTCGGTCACGTGCGTTTTGTATGTACGGGTGGCCAACTAAGAACGGCCGTCGGCCCTATCTTAGGAGTGGATAATACCACAGACTCGAGAAAAAAATTTTTATAACAAAAGTGACCTCGAGAAAAGCCTGGAAATAATTTTCAGAATTGTAGGTCCACCGTTAGAGGGCGTATTTGACAGTTAAATTTTAAAATAAGAATTTTTTCAAAATTCACCCCATTAACGAGCATATTAAACATTTTAATTATATTCCTCGACAATTTCTGCATACATTTGATGTGACAAGTTTAAGTCTATCTCTTCAAATAAGGAGTGGGGGAGAGTGGGAACCTTGTTACGAAAAAACACCTGTAATTCCGGTTCTGCTTGACCGATTTTAATAAACTTGATGTTGTTTGTTGATCAATTGGAAATTTGTAAATATGAAGCAGTCTGATTGATAACAAGAATGCCAGAGAGCGCTGTTTAATATTTTTCAAATAATGTGTTTTTTCGTAACAATTTCAAATGGGAGCATACAAATTGAAGTGGGACATTGAAAATTAGACTAAATTTGTAATAAAACCTTGCAAACCGCAAGGCGATATCTCTTTCCTATCTTGAGATATCGTAAGAAACAGGTAAATAGCAAGAATTCTTCTTTTAACGTCTAGAAGGCTGGTTCGCGTTAACAGACCTCACATCGGTCTACAGTAATTCATAAGTAATTTAAACTGTTATCATGGTTGCCACTACCACTAGTTCAGCTAAATGTAATGCTACTAATAATAAGAACGAATTTTGAAATAATGTGATAAGTAAATCGGAAAATTTAAACTTTCAACAAATAGCTAGGTACGCAATTAGTGCCGTCCTAGATGGTCGAAATGTCCATTATTTTCAATGCATGAAATCAATTGCTGACGGGTGGAGAAAACAGTAGCTTCAATTTCTGTCCTCAAAATACTTCGTATTGCCTGTTGTATCTTTCCAATCATATCAGCTTTTGTTGCGGGTCTATCAGCCTAAGAAAGATTTTTCATTCGCCTCCACAAATTAAAATCTATACAGGTAAGGTCTGGAGATTTCGGTGGCAAAATAAATAAACTTCCATGTTCTATCCACCTTCTATGGTATAATTAATCTGAGAAGTTCCGAAATCCTCTAGAATAATGTGCTCGTCATCCATCATGTTGCAAAATCATGTCACGACGAATGGCCAAAGATATGTCTTCTAAAAAAAGTGACAATTCTTTGCTTGAAATATCTAAATAGCTTCCTCCATTAACAGTCTCATTAAAAAAATGCACGATTGCTGGTTTCTCTACCCGTCCGCGATTGATTCCATGCATTGAAAATGATGGACGAAATTTCGAACATCTAGGGCGGCACTAATTGTCCACCTAGCTATTTGTTAGAAGTTCAAATTTTTCGATTTATCACAATATTTGAAAATTCGTACTTATTATTAGTAGCATTACATTTAGGTGATCTAGTGGTAGTGGCAAACATAATAACAGTTTAAATTACTGTAGACCGATGTAAGGTCTTTTCATTCAGGTTAAATTTAATAATTTCTGTTAACGCAAACCAGCCTTCTAGACGTTGGAAGAAGAATTCTTGCTATTTACCTGTTTCTTACGATATCTCAGGATAGGAAAGTGATATCGCCTTGCGGTTTGCGGTGTTTTATCACAAATTTAGTCTACTTTTCAATGACCCACTTCAATTTGTATGCTCCCATTTGAAATTGTTACGAAAAAACACATTTTTTGAAAAATATAAAACAGCGCCCTCTAGTATTCTTGTTATCAATCAGATTGCTTCATATCCACAAATTTCCGATTAATCAACAAAAGCTCTTCCAAACAACATAAATTTTATTAGAATCGGTCAAGCAGAACCGGAATTACAGGTGTTTTTTCGTAACAAGGTTCCCACTCTCCCCCACTCCTTATTTGAAGAGATAGACTTAAACTTGTCACATCAAATGTATGCAGAAATTGTCGAGGAATCTGATTATAATGTTCAATATGCTCGTTAATGGGGTGAATTTCGAAAAAATTCTTATTTTTAAATTTCAACTGTCAAATACGCCCTCTAGCGGTGGATCTACAATTCTGAAAATAATTTCCAGGCTTTTCTCGAGACCACTTTCGACATGAAAATTTTTTTCCCGAGTCTGTGGTATAATCCACTCCTGAGATATGGCCGACGGCCGTTCTTAGTTGGCCACCCGGTATATGTCTTTAGTGATCGTTACGTCTATCCAGCTTTTACATCTCCGATTTATGAATGTCAGTGGGCTGTCATGTGTGTTATTTATGATGTATCCGTTTATTATTGTCCAGTTTATTAAGTCTTCTCCCCTTGTGTCCGTAATGTGTCCTACCCAGCTTGTGTTTTTTGCGTTGAAATCCCCCTCCGATTAGGATGTTGTTGCTCAATGATTCTATTTCATGTTTGTATTTGTCTAAGCGTTTGTTCTGTCTGCCACCTGGTTCGTCGTAAAAATTTATTATTATGTTGTGTCCGTTTTATGTGTCGATGGCAATTGTAGTGGTATTTGCGTCTGTCATGTCTCTTATCAGTGGAGTTGTTGTTAGTAATTTTGTCTTAATGATGATAGGCGCCTTTGATGTACTGTCTTGTCGGACTATGTGGTAAGTGTCGGTGTTATTTAGCCTGTGATAGGGTTCTTGGATCAGTGCGATGTCAACGTCTCCGTCTGTCAGTTTGCGTAATAGCTGTTCCGTGGCTCCTAGTCCTCTGCCAGCATTGAATTGGAGGATTTCCATGCTGGCTCTAGTCCGTTTGTTTGTCTGTTTGTCTAGTGAGTCTGGGGAAAAGAGGGAGTTGTGTGCTAGGTGTTATGTGTCTTGGCTCTTGTAATTCGTTTGTCGCCTTGTTTCCTCAAGTTTACGCTTGTAAATTGGACATGGACTGACCCGCGCTTGATGGCACCTCGGCGTTATCCGCATGTTTTCACAGTTGGCGCAGTTCAGTTGAATAGCGAGACTGTCATCTCCTCTCTCCTCGAATATGATTCTCGTAAGATCGAAGTAAATATATACCTGTTTGAGAATGTGCTTGATTAATTACGGGGGGCCTTGAACTATCATGTTTTCCTTCCAAGCATTTCGACATGCGCGTGTAGTCAGAATTTTTAATTTGTTAATGTCGTCCTCGTATCTTTGTCCAATTTCGTCGTTTTCCATTTTTAGTCCGTCCTTGATCATTCCTTGTCCCTATGTCCGTTCCTTTTTGCATTCCTGTCATGATAATAGCAGGGTCTGTCAGTTTCGTTCCGTCTTTAGTGTCTAACGTGTTTATAGTTTTTACTTTATTCATAATTTGTTCGAGTTTACCCTCTTTCTCTGTCCCAATTATAATTGAATCTCCTGTCCGTCTCACGTATGTGTCCTCCATGTCCTTGGAGCCTAGAGATTTTTTTAGTTCTGTCATTGGTTGTCCCGTCATACCTTCTTTCATTTTGACCATTACTTCGTATCGTTTTTTCGTCGGTGGTGGTGATGTCCAGGGTACTATTGTCCTAGGAGTATGTCGCTTTGCCGCTAAGTCTGCGTACGTGCGTGTAGGTTTCCTTAGCGCTGGAAAATTTTTTCGTGTGTTTGTGTCTTATTGTTGGTCGTGGGGATGTCAGTTGTTTGTGTGGTGGGTGCCTTATTAACTGTCGGTTTTATAGTTTGTATAGTGTCCTCAGTCGTATTCTTGTTTTTGTCTATCATGTCCGTTATTAGCTTGAGCTGTTGTAGTATTCCAATGTCGTGTTCGTGTCCTTGTTTGTCTTTCAGGCTACCTATTATCTCCGTTTTCAAGTCTGAGATCTCCTTTTCCTGGTAGGCTATGTAACCTACGAGATCTTGTATGAAGTTACATAGTTTTTCGGTTGAACTTATGACCGCCGCCTGTTCTTTTCTTGAAAAAATTATTTTCCGCCTTGACTCTGGTGTAGTCCTAGTTACCGCGTCATTTATAATTTTTTTTTCCGCGCATCTTGGGAAAGTTGGCTGACGTGTGATTGCAATCGTTTCCTTTGAGTTAGATCCTCAGATGCGCCCGATTTGTTAATTGTCGTATCGTAAGTTTGGTCTATGTCTTCCTCCTGTCTTGCTCATCTGTTTTATGCACAGGTCAGCGTCAAGCTTTATCGTTGAGTTATATAGTCTGCTTTCATGCATCCAAGTCTATTTCGACTTCAATGTCATTTCTGCCCGTGTCCATGTCCGAGTCCATGCCCCGTTAGAACTTGGTGAGAATTCACCGATTATCAAGGTGTGCTAGTGTTAGTATGTACAGCGATATAATATAAACTAAAATATAAAATAATACCCAATGAAAGAAATATATATACAATTATAATGGTGTTAGTTTATTAGAAAGTGTATATTAGATTAAATGTTATATGGAATTATTACTATAATTAGGAAAAGAAAAAATACATAAGTAAAAAAGTAAGTAATTTTTCTGTTTTTAGGGTGAAAAGTTTTTCTGAGGGAAAAAAAGTTTTTGGTTGTAGAGGTCCTGGGACGTCCAAAACGTGTGTTTTTATAATTTTTTAGGGGTTGAAAATTTTTCTATTCCTTAATCACCAAAAAGTGGTGTTGGTTGAAAAGTTTTTCGAGAGTAGTTTTTTTCAGGGGGTAGTTTTTTAGGGGTGGCGGGTGGTTTCAACCTCCTCGTGACCCAGAGAAGTCCTTTAGGTGTCCAATGGGATGTTTTAGGAGATACATTTTCAAACCTTATATCCTTGATTTTTCTCCCGTGTCGTTTCTGCTTAAAAATTTTCTAAGTCATTATGACTTGAAAAAATTTTATCTGACCGCGCACAGAACTTTCACCTTAAACTTTTAGCGAAGTCTTTCAGGGCTTTGCCCCTTTTTCACAAACTAAACTGAAATGGGTATAAACCGCGTTGCGCCGACTAGGTGCGCTATCGGTACCTTGGTGTCCGTTCACTTCAATGTCTGAATCGAAAGTGAAAAAAAAGCCTACAGAACCATTCTTGATAATGATACAAAAAAGAGAACAGGAGAGGGATTCTATTTCACGATTCGATTACGAATAATCGAATCGGCCAACAAAACTGATTCTATTTCACGGTGACAACTCGATCTGAAAATTCGATAGCCCATATGCAGTCGAATTGTCACTTTATCTCTTTTCGATCAGTTCCTATTTGTTTTCAACTGAACGAACTGAACTTTTTAACATCAATTAATTTTTATTTTTGGTAGAGTCTTGTTCGCTCTTGTTTATCTGAAATATTTTGATGTCTTTCAAAGTGAAAGATGCCCATTGGGAACTTATTGTTTCCTTCATGGAAGAGCATCCCTAACAAGGCGCCTTAATAAACCTAAAGGAAGAGCTTCATGGGGTGAGCTTACCACAAAATTGAATGCTTTGGGGTATGGTGAACGTTCACTCGAAAAATGGCAAAAGGTAAGTGCATTAATCACTAGCTATTCATACAATATATTGAAAGAAAAAATTTGCAGACTTGGACTGTTGAAAAAGAAAGCTACCAATTTTAAGAGAGATATCAGTGCAACTGGAGGTGGTTCTCCAATTAAAGCCCCGTTGAACAAACATGAGAGGAGGGTGCTTCAAATTCTTGGTGACAGTTTCTATCAAGGTACAGGATGTTCAAAAATAGCTAATGAAATATCCATGGTAAGGACATTCGTTTGTCGAGTTGATTGATTTTCAATACAAAAAAATTATATTTTATTTGTAGCCAAACACTCCTAATAATACAACCCCAGAAAATCTCCCGATCCATTTTCCTCTGGACAAAATGTTTAAAAATTACAGTACTGTGAATTGATGCTCCATCTTGTCGAAAAACCAAACGCGACCTTTCATTCAACGGCATTTCATCACAGAGATGTAATTTCCTTCAAAGTGATCTCTTTATTTGATGTATTATATGTATTAAGATATAATTAAAACCATTTTCGTACTATCCAACTGAAGTTTAATAAAGGCAAAAATGAAAAACAATTTCTGATTTTTTTGAAATTTGGAAAATAATCCAGAGACTACCTCTTTTTTAGTTGAAAATATCAATAATCTTCAAAACCAGCTTACGTACGAATATTATGATCACTACAAGCAATGAAATAGTAGCCTTTATACTACTTTAAAGAGTTTCAAATGATTTTAAAGACGCCAGATACGGGGGTGATTTAAAAAGTACGAAAATATGAAATTTATTGAACATCAAAATTTCTCTCTCAAAATCGGCACATAAGCATAAAATGTGATTAGAATTATAATTTCCAAGTAACATTTTTCGAAATTTTAACAAATTGACCCGTTTTTAGGACATTTTTTCCAAAATTACGAACTTGACAATTGACAGATGTTACCTGTCAACTTTGACTTGGCGCATTTTAGGTTATTTTAGAAGCAGAAGTGATTGCTATCCAAAGTTGTTATTTAACTACAATAATAAAAAAAATTCCCATATGGTTCCAACTTTATGGCGGACATTGTATATATATATATATAGGAAGAAAGTAGTCGTTGCTGACTAGTTAGAAACGAACTAGTAAATAGTGGGGAATGCAGCAAAGTAAAAGAGAACTCTTTAAAGGTTTTCCAAGCTTTCGGAATTATGATGGAAATAAATAATTCCGAAAGCTTGGAAAGCCTTTAAAGAGTTCTCTTTTACTTTGCTGCATTCCCCACTATTTACTAGTTCGTATATATAAGAAAGTAGTTCGTTGCCAAAACTAGATAGGTTTCAAATTTTGTGGGGAATGCGGCAATGTAAATGAAGTGTACTCTTTTTAGTTAATTCTGAGCTTTCGGTTTATTATTCTAACCATTTTCAAAGAACTACAAGAAAATTATTTATAGATATTATAAGTCAAGTATAATTGAAAAATAATTAAATAATTGCAAATCATACTTACAACTAATTGAGATTACTAATATCTATAAATTGTATACATGGAGAATATATTCATTTGTAAAAAAATATTGGAAAAAATGTTATATATATATATATGTATAGGTATAAATTGAAAATATAAAATTAAAATGACAATTGTGAAAATTTGTCAATTTATATTAGTCATAGTAACCTATTCATATCTAGTACGGAAGTATATTCATAGCGATAAACCATTAGTTTAAAAGTCAATAGAAGAATTCTTCTCTGTAATGTTTAGATTTGTTATTAGTTTTTTGTCGAATGATAATAAATAACTGTAAATTGTATTCAATTTCTTAATATCAGTTCTTTTATTCAAACAATTATCTTCTTCTGAAATGAATGCCATTTCCAGGAAAATCCTTCTAGAGTAGTTATTTACTTTGTATAGAAAATTTGTGGTATGAAAAATAGTTAATATATCTACCACAAATTTTCAACAAAAATTAATCTGATTAAACAAATGAGAAATAGAGTACTTAATATTTCAGATTATACGTTACATGATAAAAATTTACATATACTATCTAACTTATTTATTGATAATGGTTATCCTAAAACATTGGTGAAAAAAATTTTGTTTAATACTCCTCATCCAATAGATACAACAATTAATAATAATCTAATTACTACTATCCCAGAAAATGTAACTAATACAACTACAACTAATATAATTTTTGCATCCTTACCCTATTTTAAGGAGCTTACACCTAGAATTTCTAAAATTTTAAAAGAAGTGACTGACATCAAATTTGCATATAAAAATGTTCTTTCTCTCAATTGTGTTTATAGTAAATTAAAAGAAATTGATCCTATCACTGATCTTTCCAATGTAATTTACAGATTAACATGTTCCACATGTAATTCTGTTTATGTAGGTGAAACTTCCCAAAAAATTACCAAACGTATAGCCTTACATAAGAGCGATGCAAGGTTGTATCCAGAAAGATCAGCACTAGCTGAACATGTTTTTTCTACAAAACATGTAATAGATTATAAAAACTTCGAAATTCTATACAAAGAAAATAACTACTCTAGAAGGATTTTCCTGGAAATGGCATTCATTTCAGAACAAGATAATTGTTTGAATAAAAGAACTGATATTAGGAAATTGAATACAATTTACAGTTATTTATTATCATTCGACAAAAAACTAATAACAAATCTAAACATTACAGAGAAGAATTCTTCTATTGACTTTTAAACTAATGGTTTATCGCTATGAATATACTTCCGTACTAGATATGAATAGGTTACTATGACTAATATAAATTGACAAATTTTCACAATTGTCATTTTAATTTTATATTTTCAATTTATACCTATACATATTGTTATTTTATTGTTTCATCTTTCTCCCAGTCACTTTCTTCTATTATGTTTAATAATGCACTATGGTCTATTTACAATATATTATATATTTACAGATTCCTTTTAACATTTTTTATGTGTTACAAAAGCAACTTGCCTACTTCACTACTCAGAACAAAACTAAAACTTAAACATGTACATTTAGAAGACATTACCACAAAACTACATGTGAGCAGTGTTGCCACATTCAACACCCTCTCTTAATGTCTTTCTAATATGATTTACCACCTTAAAAATACCATAAAATAATAATAATATTAAACAACATAATAGTGATTCATATGTATCTAACTAACAAATAACTTAACCTAACCTAACTATAATGAAACAAGGCCTAACCTAACTTAACATATTCTAAACCAACATCAATGCAGTTAGAATAAAATTGCTTTTTGTAAAGACCTTTTGTCAGAAAATCCGCAATTTGGTATTTTGTATTTATATATTCCAAAATTAAGATGTCATTATTCAAAAGTTCATAAACGAAGTTATATTTTAGATCGATGTGTTTGACTCGTTTGTTGTTTTCAGGGGTTTTTATCAACGAAATACATCCCTGATTGTCTTCAAAAACCTTGAAATGCTTAACTTCTATTTCCATATCTATCAATAGTTTCCTGAACCATAAACATTCCTGCACAGCACTACATAATGCTATAAGTTCGGCTTCTGAGCTTGATAATGCAATGCAACCCTGTTTACGTGTTATCCAAGCAGTACTATTCCCAAAAACTTTTACTAAATATCCTGACGTTGACTTCCTGTCACTAACATCTGTTCCCCAGTCAGCATCTACATAACAAACTAAGGGTAGAGTAGGTATAGGGGCACTTGACTGACCCCCCTCCACTTTCCGGCCCCTCCCCCTAAGCCCCGCCCCCTTCCCCTCCAGGCCTCGCCCCCTTCCCCCTCCCCCTCCCGGCCACGCCCCTTGACATATGACAGTAACCTTACTGACCATAGAATTACGGTAGTAACCCAACTAACCATAGAACTAGTAACCTAACCTAACTAACCATGGAACTCAACTATGTGACAGGTGACAAGTGACAGATGACAAGTGACAAGTGGCAGGTGACATATGACAGGTGACAAGTGACAGGTTGACATATGACAGGTGACAAGTGACATATTGACAGGTGACAATTGACAGGTGACAAGTGACATGTGACATATTGACAGGTGACATATTGACAGGTTGACATATTGACAGGTGACAAGTGACAGGTTGACATATGACAGTAACCTTGTGACAGGTGACAAGTGACAGGTTGACATATGACAGTAACCTAACTGACCATAGAACTACAGTAGTAACCTAACTGACCATAAAACTTAACTATGTGACAAGTGACATATTGACAGGTGACAGATGACATATAGACAGGTGACAAGTGACATATTGACAGGTGACATATTGACAGGTTGACATATTGACAGGTGACAAGTGACAGGTTGACAGTAACCTAACTGACCATAGAACTTAACTATGTGACAGGTGACATATTAACAGGTGACCTTACGAGCATGTTACTTTTGATGTATATGCGTTAGGATAATTTACCCCCACCACTTTTTGAGTAAATTTTGACGTTTTCGGACCTTGGATTTTTTGATGATTTTCTTATGAAGATTTTTTCCAACCGGTAGAGCTGGCAACATAGCAACTAAAAAAGCTACTCTCTTTACCAACCTAAATATATCTGAAAGCTTTACTTAAACCAATTAATGAAATTAATGAAATATATGCTGTCGGTATGTTTCGGTCACTCTTTGGGGTAGGAATACCGCTTTATCTTTGAGTTGGAGCAGAACTACCTCTCCAAATTTCGTCTTCACTATTCGTCCTACTGTTATTTGGAAAGGTGTATTCTTAGGTAACTCTGTCAGTTTCACAATTGGTTTTTTTTTCTATAAGTGACACCGAATTAAGTTTAGTAAGGTCCATCTATAAAGAAATCAAATTTGAATATAATTGAAAACACGGAAACATTTACAGCAAAAACTACTCTCATTGGAGCGGTAAATATATAAATCAAAAATCACTTACCCTTATTAATTTTCCTTAATTTTGAAAGATAGCGGATTGGGCTTCCTAACGTCGATTGTTATTTTAGGCTGCTGCTAGCAAATACTGCTCTCTTCTGGCTTGCGTTTGCTTATTTATTTGTGTCTTCCCACCGTGTGCAAAAGAAAAAACACGTGACTTTAAGATAGTTAATGGTAATTATTTCCTGTTATATCTTTTTTGTAGATAAAAAATTCTTCAAAAGTGTAGTTCCCAAAATGATCACGTAACATTTCTCTATATAAATGATATACGTTGAATTGAAGAGTTTATTAAAAACTAATAAAGACATCATGAATCAGTTAAAAAATTTGTCTGATAAGAGAACAGAAGAGCATACAAGGTGCAGTGCTAGTATCAACTGGAAACCTGAAGAGCTAGATAAAAGACTGTACCACGTTTTCAGAAAATTACCACAAGTAATGTACCCATTGAGACGTATTCAACCCACACCGTCCAGCCGAACAGAAGAGCGTAAATTCGATAATGTTTTGCAATGACATGTGTAGCATATATTTTTAAATTGTAGAACGTAAATTCAAAATTGCAATATAAAAAGTCAAAAAATATACAGAGTGTTTTTTTTTAATCCTCCAACTTAGGTAACAATAGAAAACCGGTGTAGGTACACCTCGTTCACAGGGCGTAGTCTAATACACATGTTAAATTTAAATTGAATTAATTTATTCAAGGTGATTCCAGTGGTCAGTGGAGATGATAATTAGATAATAAAATCGAAGTCTTGACAGTGCCGTACCGGATGTTATTACGTCTAAACCTTTTTGGACTCTTAATAAAACTAATATAGACTTTTAAGAATTTTTATTGAACCTCAACTGTATAATATGTTAGGTTAAGCATAAAGTAATTTTTTAATTATTCACAGTATTTAAAACATCATTGATAAAAAGAAATTATGTTTGTTAATAAAATTTTAATTTATATCATTGATAACTTTGACTTTATAAAAGTATAAAAATTCTCTAAGAGCGTTGTTCAACATATCGTTTGGTGTTATGGAACAAAATGCATATAAAATTTGTAAAGGACTCAAATTTTCAGAGGCAACATTTTTACAGAAATCCAAAACATTATAATAATATTGACAAAAATTCAAATTTTCCAAGTTTGAAATACGTTCTATAATCAAATTGTTCAATTTCAAAATTTGGGATACTTCTTCTTCATCCATGTAATATTCGACGCCATGTTTCTTGATAAACATAACCTTACAATCATCGTAATTCAATGGGGTAATGGTACAGTACTCTCCACATGGAATCGGATCAGGTTTGAACTCGTCTACGGTCATTTGTTGCATCATTATTGAAATAAATTCCTGCCATTCGTAAGTGCTGAAAGATATTTTGCTGACCTTGAGCTGATGAGATAAAATAACAGCAGGCGTGAATGATCTTGCTGGACTAATTCCACATTTCACTTCATAACCGGAAATTGAATATTGTGTTGAAAGCAGGTACACATTTTCAGACTTTGCAGCAAACTCATAGTTTTCCAAAATTCTATCTAGTTCTGCAGTATAGTTATTACTACTACTACTATCGTCACTACCACTACTGACACCTTCATAACTCATGTTGCTAACTGAGTTCTGAAGCAAAAAACACGTGACTTTAGGATAGTTAATGGGAATTACGAAGTCGTCACGCCGAGCCGAGCCGAGCCGAGCCGAGTAGCCTTGCCTGACCTCTTAAATAGACTTCTAAATTGTGCATTATTTAGTCTTTTCAAGTACTTCTAAATGTGTTGGTATTATTGTTCGAGTTGCAGATTGTACAAAAATAAGACGAGTTATTGTGATTGTGAAGACAATAGTTATTTCATAACTTGTTTGAGCTGTGAAGACACAGACTGTGAGGAAGACAGAGAAGAATGAAAAAATGCCCGTCAAATCTCCAGTTATTACCTACCTCGAAGAAAGAGAAGCAGCCAAAATCTGTGCCTTGTGGGGAGCATTTGCGGTGCGAGGAGAGTATGCCAACGTCGGCGGAGCTAGGTCAAGAATCGCACATGCAAGGCGTTAACTTTACTTTTAATTGTTATTGTAAAAATGCATTTTGCTATTGCTTTGTCAGTCATCCTGACTATAATAAATATATGAAAAGGTATAATAAACGCAATTAAGAAAACCACTTGTTGTTTTTTTTTTACACATTAAAATTGTTTGAAAGTTGGAAAAGGAATAAGGAATAAAAATCAGATATTTTCAACAATTTATATTTTTTATTATTGTGGGAGATCTGTAAAAAGATACAATAATTATAATACAATTTTAACATTCTCATAACAACATACCATTTAACTCCCACACCGTGATTATCTCCTCCCCAACCTCCACATATATCTCATTGGAGCTTATTATTGTGGGAGATCTGTAAAAAGATACAATAATTATAATACAATTTTAACATTCTAATAACAACATACCATCTAACGCCCACACCGTGATAATCCTCTCCCCAACCTCCACATATACATCATGGGACTCCACGCTCCCAATTAGAACGAATGTGGAGGGGGGCGGAAGGTTTTGCTTTTTCCCAAAAAAAATTATAGTAGGGATATTCTGAAAAAGAAAATTATTCAATATTATCACTATACAGTTAGTGGAAAAAATGTTCAAATTTACATAATCGTTATTTCAAATCATTTTTAGTGTTTTATTGAAAGTATTAACGTGAATTGTCAAAAATCCTGTGTATTGAATTGCCCATTGAAAGTTTAAAGAAAATTATGTAGGTTGAGTTTCTCTGCGGACCATTCGATGTTACTCCGTATGAATGATCGAAGTGTTTAATTGTAAATAAAAAATATTTGCCCAATATATTGAAAGTTTTTGTCGAAAGAGTTCATGAGTGTTAAATATTAAAAGATACTTACACATTGAGTAGGGTTTAAATATTCCCTTACTTTAACAAAGATTCTGGTTTGTAAATCTATAAGAAACAAATACCAAAATTATTTAACAAGTCACTGTAATGTTTTTAGAACTTACCCATTTCTTTTTGAAAATAAAAAGCTACTGGTTTGTATCCTTACTACACCTTTTTTTTTATATTACGTTCGTTATTTTCAATGGTGGTGGTGGTGGTGATTTGTCATTGAAAATATTAAACTGCAGTACATCTATAACTTATTTATATTAAAAATGCATATTTATTTACTTTCGTTGATAAAGATCTAATAGGATGTGTTAAAATGTTGCAACCAAGTTACATTCTCTTAACATGAGCGCATCAAAAAAGTACAGATTAGAGAAAATAATGACACATTATCAAAATATTACTTTTAAAGGTGAAACGAAACTTGAAATTAAAATAAAATTAATTGATTATTATGGAATGTCATTCCTATCAAATTTAATACATGTATGCATATGCAAAAATATGTTACATTGTTGCAAAGATTATTTCTCTTTACACATTATTTCCAAGAAATATGTTGCGGATATTGAATTTCGTCGAATACACGTGTGTGTGGGGAAAAAAAAATGTTACATTATTTCGGGTCAGAGGTAATTTCAATAAATAAGAGTAATTATGACAACTCATTAAAATATTACTTTCAAAGGTGAAACAAAACTTGAAATTAATTGATTATTATGGAATTTCATTCCTATCAAATTTAATACATTTATGCAAAAATATGTTACATTGTTGCAAAGATTATTATATCCAAGAAATATGTTGCGGATATTGAATTTCGTCGAATACATTTGTGGAAAAAAAAATGTACATTATTTCGGGTCAGAGGTAATTTCAATAAATAAGAGTCATTATTTCTCGAGAGTTATTATCGTGTCCTCCGAGCTTACAGCAGTAACAGAGGTGAGATTAAAAATTGTTGATAATTTGATTTTTGGAATTTTCGTTTCGATTTTGACTTTTCAACGAGTCCTTCAAGGCCAGGTAAGATTGAAACATTTTTTGGGAATTTTTTTTCGATTTTGACCTTTTGTTCATATTTTTTTTTTGAAAAATGTCTACTTTAATTAAATATAACATCACCAAAGACGTCTTGAAAAATGTTCGCCGTTTTGGAATCCAGGGGCGTACCCTAGAGTTCAAAATTAAAGATATCCCTAACGGTACGGAACCTGTTGCGTGGATAAAAGATGCAATCACCCAGATCGTTCTGAAAGGAACAGAAGGTCTAAGCGCATCAGATAAAGTTGGTTTTACCTTTTGTTCCAAAGACTTTGCAAGAGGTCAGGGGTGGATGCGTTTTAAGTCTGCTTCGGAGGTGACAGTTGATGATGTATGGCATCGAATATCTGCCATATATCAATCAAACTCCACCGGCTTGAAAACGGAATCTTTCTGTTTAAATGTTACTTCGGTACGAATGCCCAATGGACAAGGTCGCGGCAGAAAGTATAATTCTTTCAGCGAAGAATGTACCATGCGACGCGGTATTGTTTCTATAAATAATAAAGATAATTTGTGTTTACCTCGTGCTCTTGTTGTAGCAAAAGCCTACGTAGACAAAGATATTGAATATAAAAAGGTGCGAGAAGATACCGGGAAACTGCAGAGGCAAAGAGCCCAACAAATGATGACAAGTGCTGATGTCTCGATACCCTCTGACGGTTGTGGAATACCAGAGCTGCAGCAATTTCAGCGGCTTCTTGCCAACTACATAATAGTAGTGTATAGTTATGGTAATAAGGGTCGTGACATTATATTCAAAGGTGATGGTATTGGTCCTCGTTTGAATTTACTCTTTCACCAGGGTCACTACAATGTCATTACATCTTTGACTGCTGCATTTTGTTGCAGTTATTACTGTGAAGATTGTCACGTGCCCTATAATGAAAAGAATGATCATCGTTGTGGAGGAACGTGTCCTGGATGTCAACAAGCACCATCTTGCTCCAATGAGCAATTATCCGTTAAATGCGATTCTTGCAAAAGATCTTTCCGTGGTCAAGTGTGCTTCGATAAGCATTTGCAACACGGTATTTGTACACAAATACGACGTTGTGAGGAATGTTTTAAGGTGGTACCGACCAACCGAACACACATCTGCGGAGAAATATTTTGCAAGATCTGCAAAAAACAATGCCCGGCTGGTCATTTTTGTTATATTCAACCCGATACTGGTTCATCGCCAGCTAAGGATTTTCTTTTTGTCTTTTACGATCTTGAAACCCGACAGGAAAAAGTTAACGCTGACGGTTCTCTTCTGCACGAACCTAATCTTTGCGTATTTCGACAATGTTGCGATAATTGTATTGAGTCTTCTGCAGATATTTGTAAAAAATGTGGCGTTCGTTTACAAGTACTAAAATGTGATGACCCCGTTTCCCCGTTTATGAATCATCTTCTCACACTACGTAAGAAATTCAAAAATGTTACTGTTATCGCCCACAACGGTGGTGGATTTGACCATCAGTTTGTATTTAATTATATTTTAACAAAAACAGACCTAACACCCGATCTTATTATGCGTGGAACAAAATTAATTTTAATGTCTGTTGGTAATGTCAAATTCATTGATTCGCTGTCATATTTTCCGATGGCTTTGTCAGGTCTTCCAAAATCTTTTGGTTTTTCAGAGCTCAAAAAGGGTTATTTTCCTCATTTATTCAACACCATTCAAAACCAGAAATACGTAGGACCCATGCCCCCTATCGAATTTTATTCTCCGGAAAATTTTAAAGCTGAAAAAGAACAGGCGGAATTTAAAAGGTGGTATAACGATAGGATTTCAGAGAGTTACGTCTTCGATTTTCAAAAGGAAATCATCCAATATTGCATTTCTGATGTAGATATTTTAACTAGGGCATGTCTTAAATTCAGAGAGCTTATGTTATTGGAGACAAATGTATGTCCTTTTATGGAAGCCACTACCATTGCTTCAGCTTGCAATAAAGTATTTCGACGCAATTTCCTAAAACCCAACACCATTGGTATTATTCCAAAGAATGGGTATCGCTTAAGGGATAATCAATCCAAAATTGCTATTCAATGGCTACTTTGGGAAGAGCATCAAAGACAGTTACATATCCAGCACGCTGCGAACGGTTCTGAAGCATTAGTTGCGGGAGTGAAGGTTGATGGTTTCTGTTCCGAGAGTAATCAAGTTTTTGAATTCCAAGGCTGTTTATATCACGGATGCCCCAAATGTTTTACCTTTCAGAGAGATGAACCTTTCAAAGACAGTCCCTCTGAGAATTTAAACATTCGATACGAGGCTACTCAAGCTAAGGTCGAAAGATTAAAGTCTTTAGGATTTGAAGTTATTGAAATGTGGGAATGTGACTTTAGAAAAATGATGACCCCTAAAATTCAAACATATACAGAGACACATCCACTTCTGTCTAACTATCCTCTTATTCCCCGTGACGCATTTTACGGTGGTCGCACAGGAAATGTCTACTCGTATTATAAAACCAAAAAAGGCGAAAAAATAAATTATTCTGATGTGTGTTCTCTTTATCCGTGGGCTTGTAAATACGGGAAATTTCCTGTAGGTCATCCTCGAGTTTTTGTAGGTGAAGAGTGTTCTTCAATTAACCTTTCTTCAGTTTGTGGGCTCGTCAAATGCTCGATTCTACCTCCTAGGAATCTTTTTCACCCTGTGCTACCACAAAAGATGAATGGTAAGTTGATGTTTGTTCTTTGTCGCGAATGTGGACGGACTTCAAATTATGGGGAATGTTTACATTCGGATGAAGAGCGAACACTGACCGGAACTTGGGTGGTAGTAGAGGTGGTTAAAGCTGTGGAAATGGGATACAAAATTTGCAATATCCAGGAAATTTGGTCCTACGAATCAATAAATCTCAGCGAAACAAATACTGGACTATTCACGGATATGATGAATAAGTTTATTAAAATTAAACAGGAAGCATCTGACTGGCCCAAAACTTGTGAAACTCCAGAGGAAAAATATGAGTATATTGAACGGTTTTTGCAGAGGGAGGGTATTCAATTAGAGTTTTCCAAAATCTCCAATAACCCCGGGCTTCGTTCATTAGCTAAACTTATGCTCAACTCGTTTTGGGGTAAGTTTGGACAAAGAGAAAATCAATCTAAGACTTCCATTGTTAAAAATCCCGCTCAATTCTTCTCAATGATGTCTAACCCTACAATTCACATCAATACGCTACTTCCAATTGGTGACCATACCTTGATCGTCAATTGGGAATACAAGGAAGAGGCCTATGAAACTTTACCAACCGTCAATGTGGTGCTTGCTGCATATGTAACGGCTTTAGCTCGTTCAAAACTTTACAGCTATCTCGAAAAAGTTGGTCAGAGGGTCTTGTATTATGATACAGATTCTGTCATATACATCTCCAAGCCCGATGAATATAACATTCCAACGGGAGAGTTCCTCGGAGATATGACTGACGAGCTTGAAACAGAGGGCCAAGGATCATACATAACGGAATTTGTAAGCGGTGGGCCTAAGAACTATGCGTATAAATTCTGGTCCACCAAAGAACAGAAAGAAAAAGTATGCTGTAAAGTTAAAGGAATATCTCTGACAATTGAGGCAAAGAAGACCGTTAATTTTGACGCTATTAAAGATATGGTACTAAATCCCGGTTCCCCTGTCTACATTACATCAAATCGAATACATCGAACGGCTGAACACGAGGTGATAACAAAAACTATAACCAAAAAATATCAACCGAATTCTCTGAAAAGAAAGTTTCAGTCGGACCATGGTTCTGTACCGTATGGGTTTTAAGAAAAATAGTAGACTTTTTCAAATATCCTTGTATACTAGACCTAAAATCCAATAAGACGAGTGAATGAAGGTTAGAAGAATACCTCCCAATTAATTTTGGGAAACTGTGTATTCACTCCTTTACCTGGGACACGCATGAAGGTTAGAAGAATACCTCCCAATTAATTTTGGGAAACTGTGTATTCACTCCTTTAGCTGGGAGACGCATGAAGGTTAGAAGAATACCTCCCAATCGGTTTTGGGAAACTGTGTATTCACTCCTTCACCTGCGTAAAAGCTAGAATAATTCTTCCCAATCAATTTTCTGTCATTTCAAATTGACCAAAAACCGAGCAATTAACGATCTCCCCAGGAGTACGGTAGGCCTGTTGGTAATATTATACGGCTCAACTGTATAGTATTTCCAATGGGGAATCCTAAAACGAGGCCTTTAGCACCTCCGATAATCTTCAAAAGATTATTGCCTCCAGGGTTGGCCATGGAAAGAGGTGTAAAATAATAGAAAAATCTTGTAGAATGTTTTTTTTTGCGAGAAATTTTGATGAGAAGTCGAACTCGTGAAACCACATTTTCAACAAAATACTTTGGCTCTAACAAGCATTGAATAAGTTCCTGATATTACCATCATAATTATTTTAAGCTCTCGGTTTCATCAATTTTTATATCTAGATTATGAGAGAGATACGTCAGTGAAATGGCACTTGTCATGATTTATCAAATTTTTCTTTCATTAATACCATGCATGTGATATTTCCCATAGCTAAGCGTTTGTTTAAAGTAAAAACATATACAGACAATTAATCATTCATTGTTGGTTACTAGAGGTGAGCAGACATGGCTGTTACAGATACCGGGAGAGAGTACGTCAAACTCAACCTAATTAAGTGTTGTATTGAGCAGGAATTCATTCAAGCAAACTATTGTGGCGTGTGTCTAGCTGGAAGTTTAATTCTTCATGAATTAGCTGCAAAATATGGAATAGCAACCGAATTATGTCTAGGTACAAAGGTCTATTCGAATGGCATAAAAATTACGCCACATTTTCGGATAGAACACAACGACATAATTTATGATCCCTCCCTAGCTGTTACGCAACATCATATACCTCATAATCTAGATGTGACTCATAGAAAAGATGAGTTTGAGTGCAAGACTGTCGAACACCTAGTCATGATTGGTATTTTTGAAAAATTTTTGGTGAACGAATCTACGGTAGAATACTTTACCAAAGCACCAAAGCATATAATGAAAGTGCGTGACAACATTCATGAAACTGTAGCTAAAATATTAAGTCAATAAAAAATATCTGATAACTCTGATGTTTTTTAAGTAATATTTTGATAATGTGTCTTTTTGTGTCATTATTTTCTCTATTCTGTACTATCACAACTGAATACCCAATCGTTTTGATGCACTCATGTTAAAAAATGTAACTTGGTTGCATCATTTTAACAAATCCTATTAGATGTTTATCAACGAAAGTAAATGAATATGCATTTTTAATATAAATAAGTTGTAGAGAAAAATGTGTTTGAAGGAAAAATCACTTATTTTTCAAATTTAAAGCAAATCTTAAAATAATTTCTATTTCTGTTCATACAAGTTTATGTATTGAGTAAATACCTATCAAGTTTCAATCAACAGAAAAAAAAACACATTCTACAGTGACTTTTAGTACATTTTAGCTTTTTTGGCGAGAGCGCACACAGCGCATTGCCTCTTAACCTAACATATTATACAGTTGAGGTTCAATAAAAATTCTTAAAAGTCTATATTTGTTTTATTAAGAGTACAAAAAGGTTTAGACGTAATAACATACGGTACGGCACTGTCAAGACTTCGATTTTATTATCTAATTATGTAATTATAATCTCCACTGACCGCTGGAATCACCTTGAATCAATTAATTTAATTTCAATTTAACATGTGTATTTGACTTAATAAAATTCAATATACGTCACTATGGTAAATGTTTTATGAAAATGCAAATAATGAAAAAACTACGCCCTGTGAACGAGGTGTACCTACACCGGTTTTCTATTGTTACCTAAGTTGGAGGATTAAAAAAAAAACACTCTGTATATTTTTTGACTTTTTATATTGCAATTTTGAATTTACGTTCTACAATTTAAAAATATATGCTACACATGTCATTGCAAAACATTATCGAATTTACGCTCTTCTGTTCGGCTGGACGGTGTGGGTTGAATACGTCTCAATGGGTACATTACTTGTGGTAATTTTCTGAAAACGTGGTACAGTCTTTTATCTAGCTCTTCAGGTTTCCAGTTGATACTAGCACTGCACCTTGTATGCTCTTCTGTTCTCTTATCAGACAAATTTTTTAACTGATTCATGATGTCTTTATTAGTTTTTAATAAACTCTTCAATTCAACGTATATCATTTATATAGAGAAATGTTACGTGATCATTTTGGGAACTACACTTTTGAAGAATTTTTTATCTACAAAAAAGATATAACAGGAAATAATTACCATTAACTATCTTAAAGTCACGTGTTTTTTCTTTTGCACACGGTGGGAAGACACAAATAAATAAGCAAACGCAAGCCAGAAGAGAGCAGTATTTTCTAGCAGCAGCCTAAAATAACAATCGACGTTAGGAAGCCCAATCCGCTATCTTTCAAAATTAAGGAAAATTAATAAGGGTAAGTGATTTTTGATTTATATATTTACCGCTCCAATGAGAGTAGTTTTTGCTGTAAATGTTTCCGTGTTTTCAATTATATTCAAATTTGATTTCTTTATAGATGGACCTTACTAAACTTAATTCGGTGTCACTTATAGAAAAAAAAACCAATTGTGAAACTGACAGAGTTACCTAAGAATACACCTTTCCAAATAACAGTAGGACGAATAGTGAAGACGAAATTTGGAGAGGTAGTTCTGCTCCAACTCAAAGATAAAGCGGTATTCCTACCCCAAAGAGTGACCGAAACATACCGACAGCATATAGCGGAGTTCAGCAGCCTAAAATACAGTCTGAAATACAGAGGACAAATCGATGTTGGTAAGCCCAATCCGCTAACATCTTTCGAAATCGAAGAAAATATTCATCAATGATTTGAATAAATAGTTATATAGATGTGTTTGTGTTTTTTTTTTTTCCACATTTGACGTGACATGTCTGGACATGTTAAAAATATTCTCGAATAACATCTTGTTCGTCACAAGTCACATCATCAAATATGAATATGCAATTTTGTTTTGTTTCGAATGGATGTATAATATCAGTACTTTTTACTATAGGTGTAATGACCAATTTCATTAATTGGTTTAAGTAAAGCTTTCAGATATATTTAGGTTGGTAAAGAGAGTAGCTTTTTTAGTTGCTATGTTGCCAGCTCTACCGGTTGGAAAAAATCTTCATAAGAAAATCATCAAAAAATCCAAGGTCCGAAAACGTCAAAATTTACTCAAAAAGTGGTGGGGGTAAATTATCCTAACGCATATACATCAAAAGTAACATGCTCGTAAGGTCACCTGTTAATATGTCACCTGTCACATAGTTAAGTTCTATGGTCAGTTAGGTTACTACTGTAGTTCTATGGTCAGTTAGGTTACTGTCAACCTGTCACCTGTCAATATGTCAACCTGTCAATATGTCACCTGTCAATATGTCACTTGTCACCTGTCTATATGTCATCTGTCACCTGTCAATATGTCACTTGTCACATAGTTAAGTTTTATGGTCAGTTAGGTTACTACTGTAGTTCTATGGTCAGTTAGGTTACTGTCATATGTCAACCTGTCACTTGTCACCTGTCACAAGGTTACTGTCATATGTCAACCTGTCACTTGTCACCTGTCAATATGTCAACCTGTCAATATGTCACCTGTCAATATGTCACATGTCACTTGTCACCTGTCAATTGTCACCTGTCAATTGTCACCTGTCAATATGTCACTTGTCACCTGTCATATGTCAACCTGTCACTTGTCACCTGTCATATGTCACCTGTCACCTGTCACTTGTCACCTGTCACATAGTTGAGTTCCATGGTTAGTTAGGTTAGGTTACTAGTTCTATGGTTAGTTGGGTTACTACCGTAATTCTATGGTCAGTTAGGTTACTGTCATATGTCAAGGGGCGTGGCCGGGAGGGGGAGGGGGAAGGGGGCGGGGCCTGGAGGGGAAGGGGGCGGGGCTTAGGGGGAGGGGCCGGAAAGTGGAGGGGGGTCAGTCAAGTGCCCCTATACCTACTGGGTAGATCAGTTTCACCTCTATTATATTTTAAACAAGCATTCACAGACCCTTTCAAGTATCTTAATATCCTCTTCAAATGCATCCATACCTCATTTGAATTCTTATTCTGGAATCTTGAGAAGTAATTTATGGCATAGCTTATGTCTGGTCTTGACCCTAACATCAAAAACATTAAACATCCTATCAATTGTCTAATTGGCTTCTTTTCTTCTTCATTTATTTTATTCAAATTTAATTTTAGCTTTGGATCAATTGGCGTATCACAAGCGTTGCAGTTTTCAAAATTGAATCTCCTAAGTATTCCCATCACATACCGGCTTTGACTTATCTTCAAAATTCCTTCCTCTTTATTATAATCAATTTCAAGACCTAAAAAATTCTTTAGATTCCCTTTATCTCTAATGTCAAATTCTTCCATCAATCTTGTTTTACATTCTGTAATTATTTCCATATCCTTTCCTGCTATACTAAAATCATCCACATAGATTAAAATGAATATAATATCATCTCCTGATTTTCTCTTGTATAGGCAATAATCAGTTTCATATCTTTTAAAGCCCAAAACTTTTGTTAAAAAATCGTTGATTGTGTTGTTCCAACACTTTGCAGCTTGCTTCAAACCATATAATGATTTTTCCAACTTAAATACTTTATCCTTCTTACATGTAACCCTCTCTGGCGGAAAAATGTAAATGTCCTCTTTTAGCTTACCGTTAAGAAAGGCTGTTCGTACATCCAACTGAATAAAGTTATACATTCTTTGATTACCTACTGATAGAAGTGTTCGTATTGTACTTAGTTTCGCAACTGGTGAATATAACTCATCATAGTTAAAACTATCTTTCTGTGCAAACCCCCTCACAACCAGTCTAGCCTTATATCTTTCTTCAATATTCTCCTCATGTGGCTTTTTCGAAAATACCCATTTCGTACTTAGTATTTCAGTTTCAGCTGGCTTTGTCACTTCTATCCATGTTTTGTTATTTTCTATTGACTGTATTTCTCTTGATATTGCTTTTAACCATAAATCCTTGTCTTCTCTGCCTTCAATTTCTTCTATACATTCGGGTGTATCTTCAACATATGATAAACAATCAAAAGCCATATACATCTCGTAATCATTATATCTCTCAGGTAACTTTCTCGTTCTTGCTTTTTCTTCTCTTATAACGGATATTCCTTCATTTTCTTTTATTTCTTCAACTTCATTTTCTGTCTCAATTTCTCCTTCTTCATTTGTTTCTTCAATATGTTCCGATTCAATTGATATGCTGTTGCTCTTATATAAATATTCCTTCTCATTAAATATGACGTCTCTTGATACTATAATCTTGTGGCTTTCAATATCCCAAAGTCTATATCCAGTTTGTGAATATCCCATCATTATACACTTTCTTGATTTCTTATCAAACTTGCTTCTCAATTGTTTTGGTATGTGTGAGTATGCAGTTGTTCCAAATACTCTCAGATTGCTAACATTTGGCTTTTTATCATTCCATATTTCAGCTGGTGTTTTCATATCTAGATTGCTACTTGGACTCCTATTTAGAATATATGCAGCTACCCTAACGGCCTCATTCCAGAAAAACTTAGGTACTTTAGATTCTTCTATCATAGCTCTTCCTTTATCAACTAATGATCGGTTATATCTTTCTGCTTTTCCATTTAATTCTGGAGTATAGGGTGTAGTGTAGTCTATTGTTGTCCCATTTTCCTTACAGAATTGTTTCATATCATTGCTTATATACTCCCTGCCATTGTCACACCTTAATTTACTCACTTTAGTACCAAATTTTGCCTGTACCATATTAATATATTCTTTAAAATAGCTAAACACTTCACTTTTATCTTTAATAATGTATAAAATAATAAAATTTGAAAAATCATCTATAAATGACAAAAAATATTTACCACCGTCATGGCTAATTGGTGTAATAGGCCCGGCTACATCTGAATGTACAATTTCCAATATTCTTTTAGCTTTAGTGCGTGTACCAAATTTTTGTCTAGTCATCTTGCCATTTATGCAGGCCTCACAAAAATCAATTTTACTCAAACTAACATTTTCAATACCCTGTAACATGTTATTCTTTATTACTTTTTCTAAATTAGACTGACACATATGACCCAACCTTTTATGCCATAACATAAAATTTTCTCTGTTTGTTTCAACATTTAAACATTCAGTTTCCTTTACATAAAATATAATTTCATACAAACCATTTCGCTTACCTAGACCTACTAAATTTGCATTATCATATAAAAACACTTGACCATTTTCAAAAGTTACTTTCAAATTTGCCATTTCCAATCTCTTAACTGATAAAAGGTTTTTACGCAAATTGGGTACATAAAAACAATTTTTTATAGTACATTGTATGTCTTTACCATAAACTTTACTAGTTACTTTAATATTGCCTACTGCTATTGCTGATATGAAATTATTATTTTTCGCTATTGCTATATTAATAGGATTGTCTAAATAAACTAGATCTGTAAAATATTTGTCACTGTTTACCAAATGGTCAGTACAACCAGAATCAATATAGAAAACAATTTCATTATTGTTAGTTACCAGATTACAATCATTATTTCCAGATAAAAAACAAATACCCTGACCTTCTATTTCCTCTTGGTTTTCAATGTAGTTTCCACTTCTATCTGAATTTACTCCTTGACTATTACCTCTGTATCCTCTTCCATAGCTTCTGTAGCCTTGGTTACCTCTATGATTTCCAGAATGATTGTTCCACCTGCTATTTCCTCTTCTAAATCTACCTCTAGTATGACTTCCTCTTTTATATTGTTCATTATTCATTCTCTGAACACAATCATATTTATAGTGGCCTTTTTCTCCACATTTGTAGCAAACAACAAGTGGGTTGGAGTGAAATGCGGCTGCAGTTCTATCTTGAGTGTCACTTCTAGGTTTTAGATTACTAGTAGTGGTAGCATTTCTTCTTTCAACTTCGGATCTCAATTTTGACTTTGCAACTTCCAATGTAAGCTCGTCAGTTGGCATATTTTCTAAAATCGATATTATAGTGTTAAAGGAACTTGGCATTGCCAACAACAAGTTGCAAATGATATCTTGTTCTTTTATTTCAGCACCTGTGCTCTTTAGCTGTCTTAGGGTTTCATCAAATTCTAATAAAAATGCTTCCAAATTATTAATGTCTGTCAATCTCATCTGCATTAACTTCCTTCTTAGTATTAACTGGCCCGGTATACCTCTTTTCTCGTATCTGTCCTCAAGACTCTTCCACATATCATATGCTGTTTCTTTATCTCTTACTAATTCTATCTGACTGTCTTCTAAACTTTGGACTATATATGATTTACATCGATTATCCTTTTTCTTTGCATCAGTTAGTTTCTTTTCATCGGGGTAATCCTCTGTCTTAAACTTATTTTTAATAAAATCAAGTACCTCTTTCTCTTCTAGCAAGACATGCATTCGAAATTTCCAAGTATTAAAATTTTCATTGTTTAATAGATCGACGTTATAAATGTTTTTCCCGCTCATATTACTTACAGTCGCCATTTTCTAGTTATCGACTTTCTAGTTAAATACTATTTCTTTCAATTTTTGCTCTCACTGGGCCCATAACCTGTTATTTTATTGTTTCATCTTTCTCCCAGTCACTTTCTTCTATTATGTTTAATAATGCACTATGGTCTATTTACAATATATTATATATTTACAGATTCCTTTTAACATTTTTTATGTGTTACAAAAGCAACTTGCCTACTTCACTACTCAGAACAAAACTAAAACTTAAACATGTACATTTAGAAGACATTACCACAAAACTACATGTGAGCAGTGTTGCCACATTCAACACATATATATATATATATATATAACATTTTTTCCAATATTTTTTTACAAATGAATATATTCTCCATGTATACAATTTATAGATATTAGTAATCTCAATTAGTTGTAAGTATGATTTGCAATTATTTAATTATTTTTCAATTATACTTGACTTATAATATCTATAAATAATTTTCTTGTAGTTCTTTGAAAATGGTTAGAATAATAAACCGAAAGCTCAGAATTAACTAAAAAGAGTACACTTCATTTACATTGCCGCATTCCCCACAAAATTTGAAACCTATCTAGTTTTGGCAACGAACTACTTTCTTATAAAGTTACAGAAATGGGGTTCTATGATGACATCAGAAGAAGATATGGAGAAGAATCTGTAAAAAAATTTAAAAATTGGACAAAAACAAATAATAAATTAGCAAGAGAGATCAATAGAAGAATTTTCCTCTTAAAATGTAGACACATAGGTATTATTCCTAATCACATAAAAAATGCTATAAAACCAATAAATAAACTTCTAGTAAGACAAGAAATCAATATTAACAAGAATGATAAATATAATAACAGGTTAGGTTTTAAAATTCTAAATATAGAAATTAATAATTCTTATTCTATTATTCATAATCTTGAAAATGATATGATAAAATTAAAATCATCTATTATTCATTCAACTTCTGAACTAATTTTTAATGAATTCAACCACAGACAAAGTATCAGTTATAATAAATTATTCCATAACATTAAACAGAAAAATGTAAAAAAATTAATGTCACTTAGTAATAATATGATCAAAGAATGTCTAATAACACAACCTAATTGGATAAAAAATCTTTCCAATGTAGACATTCCTGATGATATTACTAAATTTCTATCACTTGGACCAAAATTTTCTATAGAACCACATTCAGGTTCAGACATTCCAGTAAAATCATTTTTAGCAGATGTTGAAAATACACTTAATACTATTGGTGATACAAACATTCGATCTATCACTACAGCACGAATAACTAATGTACTAACTAATTATGTACATTCAACGTTAAAGAAAACGCAACCCTCTTTCTTTCGTTATTTACTATTCAAAACTAAAAATTTTTTAAAAGAACACCCTGAATTAATCGTAACAAGATCTGATAAAGGTAATATCACTGTAATAATGTATAGAGAAGAATACACAAGATTATCATTAAATCTAATTGAAAATAATAACTCTTATACAAGAATTAACTCTAATCCCACTTCATCATTACAAACATCTTGTAACAAACTAATTAGAAAACTATTCGATTCAAATCAAATTGATAACAATACAAAAAGACAATTAACTACTTATAATGGAGTTATAGCTAAATATTACAGTTTACCCAAAATACATAAACCTGATCTATCAGTAAGACCGATTGTAGCTTCTATAGGATATCCTACAGAACATTTATCCGCATATATAACAAAAATACTCACTAATGCATATGACAACAATAATGAATATTTTGTGAAAGATTCTTTTCAAATTTCACTTGAATTTAATAATATGAAATTACCTCCAAACTATGTTTTAGCAAGTCTAGATGTGGTATCCTTATTTAGTAATATATACTTAGAAACATGCTTAAGATCTATTCAAAAAAACTGGGAACGTATTGGTTTACATTGTAATATCGATCAAAATACTTTTTTAGAAATTATCACCTATTTATTCGATAATACTTTCTTTGCATTTGATAAAAAATTTTATAAGCAAACTTTTGGTACTCCAATGGGAGCGAATATTTCTCCAATTCTAGCTGCTTACGTTATGGATGATTTGTTAGACATTGTTATTTCGGTCCTTTCTTTCCGTCCTCATTTTATTAAAAAATATGTAGACGATATTATTGTAGCATTACCAAATACGGGCATCAATGAGATATTAGAAACATTCAATAGTTATGATCCCTACATCCAATTCACTATTGAAACAGAAGATTCAGAACAATCTGTTCCTTTCTTAGATACCAGACTTATTAGAAATAATGATATAATTACAGTTGACTGGTATCGAAAACCCTGTTGCTCAGGTAGATATATTAACTATTTTTCATATCACAAATTTTCAACAAAAATTAATCTGATTAAACAAATGAGAAATAGAGTACTTAATATTTCAGATTATACGTTACATTATAAAAATTTACATATACTATCTAACTTATTTATTGATAATGGTTATCCTAAAACATTGGTGAAAAAAATTTTGTTTAATACTCCTCATCCAATAGATACAACAATTAATAATAATCTAATTACTACTATCCCAGAAAATGTAACTAATACAACTACAACTAATATAATTTTTGCATCCTTACCCTATTTTAAGGAGCTTACACCTAGAATTTCTAAAATTTTAAAAGAAGTGACTGACATCAAATTTGCATATAAAAATGTTCTTTCTCTCAATTGTGTTTATAGTAAATTAAAAGAAATTGATCCTATCACTGATCTTTCCAATGTAATTTACAGATTAACATGTTCCACATGTAATTCTGTTTATGTAGGTGAAACTTCCCAAAAAATTACCAAACGTATAGCCTTACATAAGAGCGATGCAAGGTTGTATCCAGAAAGATCAGCACTAGCTGAACATGTTTTTTCTACAAAACATGTAATAGATTATAAAAACTTCGAAATTCTATACAAAGAAAATAACTACTCTAGAAGGATTTTCCTGGAAATGGCATTCATTTCAGAACAAGATAATTGTTTGAATAAAAGAACTGATATTGAGAAATTGAATACAATTTACAGTTATTTATTATCATTCGACAAAAAACTAATAACAAATCTAAACATTACAGAGAAGAATTCTTCTATTGACTTTTAAACTAATGGTTTATCGCTATGAATATACTTCCGTACTAGATATGAATAGGTTACTATGACTAATATAAATTGACAAATTTTCACAATTGTCATTTTAATTTTATATTTTCAATTTATACCTATACATATATATATATAACATTTTTTCCAATATTTTTTTACAAATGAATATATTCTCCATGTATACAATTTATAGATATTTGTAATCTCAATTAGTTGTAAGTATGATTTGCAATTATTTAATTATTTTTCAATTATACTTGACTTATAATATCTATATATATATATATATATATATATATATATATAAAGAAGTAAAGGGTAGTCTTGACGGCTAGTTAGAAAACAATCTACTAAATTATTGGGGATTCCGTCACAATCTGGGCTGGTTAAGAAATTAAACTCTTTTTTACTACTTCCAAGCTTTCGGATTTATTTGAATCCTTTATCAAGGCTAAAATATGAACAAGTTCTTATAACAGGTGAAAATTATAATAAATTTAAACTTACGTGCAAAGTGAGTTTGTACAAATCAAGTAAAACATCATTAAAAAACATGAATAGATTTTCCACTATAAGTGGTAGATAAAAAGGTTACATTTTGAAAAGTAAATTATAAATCTGATTGAAGTCGAACATGAAGACAAAATTTTTGTAATTAAAATTCTTAGTTTCTTATATCTATAAAATAATATTTGTTTTCTTTATTGACCTGCGTACCATTAATATTTAATAAACAATCTGAAATCATTAGTTGTATTGGACTATGAAAGTTATTTACGAGGGCTCGTGAAATTTTTAGTATGAAGATATTTACAAATGTATAAAATTTTTTTTATTTTTTAAAACTTGAAAAAAAAAAAAATATAGAAAACCCTAACTTTATTACCCATTTAACCCTATCAATGACAAAACCATGGCCCATGCAATGTCTAATTCTTACATCCACAAGTTTGCCATTCTTATGAACATAAAAACCAAACATCACCCTTTTACCATTGTTCTTAAACATTATCTATCGCACATCTCGGGATCAATTACTTTGCCACCAATAAGGATCCAAAGATATGCGATATCCAATCTGAAAGAAAATGGACATGTCAAAGACAAAGCCAAAATGAGTAATAACTATTGTAAGTAGTGTTAATCTAAATTGTTAACAAGGTCAATAAATTGTAAAAATGTACTTTAAAATTCGAGATTTTTATTATATCCCAGGACAATACATAACAAAATTAGCCATTCGCAACAATCTTATCAACAAAAAACCATGGCTCATGTGACATTCAGCGTCTAAATTCATCAGTTTGTCACTCTCATAAAGATAGAACCCAAATATCACTCTTATTACCATTATTTTATCTCACTGACTACCACACATCACACAATCAATTACTTTGCCACCAATAAAGACAATGCAACATGTGATACCAACAAGGAAAAATTGGTCTTGTTAAAAAGAAGGTTTTAATAACCGGAAACTATTGATGATGTGATTATGCTAAATTCTAAATAAACAAGACTATAAAATTCACTTCATTATATTGACTCTGATGATGTATTATTGAAATTATTACTATCTTCATTCATTTTAAGTAAAAAGGAATAAGTATGTATTAGATGATGTGTGTCTCTCTTTTTATTTAAGGAGTTAATATCCAACACTGTTTGGAACATCTCTAAGCAATTTCTTTTAAAGTTATGTGATTCACTATATACAATTGAAATGTCTTTAAAGTTAGCTTTATGATTTAATAAAATGTTATGTTCAGCTAAGGCACAACTTTGTTTTTCTAACCTAATATCACTTTGATGTTGAGTGACACGACTTTTAAGTACTCTCGATGTCTGACCATAGTATACTTTATCGCAGTCTTCACATGGTATCTTATATACAACTCCTGATTTCTTTAAAATGTCATCTTTAGCTTTTAATTTTGAAAAAAATTTTTTACCAATTGTGTTATTATATTTGTGTGTTATTTTGATTGTACTTTCATTTTTGAAAACATTAATGATTTTTGTTGAAATATCTTTAATGAATGGAATTGTGACATATTTAACTCTTTCTACTAGTATATTTTCATTAAGTTGTTGATTTATACATAAAAAAGATTTAGCGTTAAGACCTATTACATCTTCAATCAATGCACCTAATAGTAATATTTCTAAATTAAATCAGATATTTTATCTAATGCATATTGTACAGATAATGATTATTATGTGTTGGATTCATTCACCTTTGCTTCTCAGATAAACAATAAAATAATTCCAGACAATTATGTATTAATAAGTTTAGATGTAGTCTCTTTGTTCAGTAACATTCCAATAGAATTATTTAAACAAAGTATTAACAATAAATGGGATACAATAAAAAATTACACTTCAATTCCTAAAAATAAATTTATAGAGTTAATAGAGTTTATTTTTGATACCACATACTGTAATTATGATGGTACTTTCTACAAACAAATATTAGGTGCTCCTATGGGAGCTATCATTTCACCTATAGCTGCTCAATATGTTATGGATGAACTTCTTGACTCTTGTGTTCCTAAGTTGAATTTCCAAGTTACTTTTCTGAAAAAGTTTGTTGATGACATTATATGTGCTGTTCCAATTAATAGCACACAACATATTTTACAAGTTTTTAATTCATATAACAATCATATTCAATTTACTATTGAGGAAGAAATAGACAGAAGTATCCCCTTTTTAGATACAAAATTATGCAGACAACAAAATAATGAAATCTGGTTAGATTGGTATAGAAAACCAATGAATTCAGAAAGGTTCATTAATTTCCACTCATACCATACTAAAAAAAATCAAAATAAATGTAGTTTTGGCTATGAAAAATAGGGTAGATAAGATCTGTCATCCATCAATGGTACAAAATAATTATAACAAATTATACAATATTTTCTTAGAGAATTCATATCCGACTAAGCTATTAAAAAACTTGATATTTAATACTAGAAGACAGGAGTCACGAACATCTATTGTAAATATCAACAACTTAATGAAAATATACTAGTAGAAAGAGTTAAATATGTCACAATTCCATTCATTAAAGATATTTCAACAAAAATCATTAATGTTTTCAAAAATGAAAGTACAATCAAAATAACACACAAATATAATAACACAATTGGTAAAAAATTTTTTTCAAAATTAAAAGCTAAAGATGACATTTTAAAGAAATCAGGAGTTGTATATAAGATACCATGTGAAGACTGCGATAAAGTATACTATGGTCAGACATCGAGAGTACTTAAAAGTCGTGTCACTCAACATCAAAGTGATATTAGGTTAGAAAAACAAAGTTGTGCCTTAGCTGAACATAACATTTTATTAAATCATAAAGCTAACTTTAAAGACATTTCAATTGTATATAGTGAATCATATAACTTTAAAAGAAATTGCTTAGAGATGTTCCAAACAGTGTTGGATATTAACTCCTTAAATAAAAAGAGAGACACACATCATCTAATACATACTTATTCCTTTTTACTTAAAATGAATGAAGATAGTAATAATTTCAATAATACATCATCAGAGTCAATATAATGAAGTGAATTTTATAGTCTTGTTTATTTAGAATTTAGCATAATCACATCATCAATAGTTTCCGGTTATTAAAACCTTCTTTTTAACAAGACCAATTTTTCCTTGTTGGTATCACATGTTGCATTGTCTTTATTGGTGGCAAAGTAATTGATTGTGTGATGTGTGGTAGTCAGTGAGATAAAATAATGGTAATAAGAGTGATATTTGGGTTCTATCTTTATGAGAGTGACAAACTGATGAATTTAGACGCTGAATGTCACATGAGCCATGGTTTTTTGTTGATAAGATTGTTGCGAATGGCTAATTTTGTTATGTATTGTCCTGGGATATAATAAAAATCTCGAATTTTAAAGTACATTTTTACAATTTATTGACCTTGTTAACAATTTAGATTAATATATGGTTTAAATGAAACTAACTGTTTCTAAATGACTCCACAATATATTTGAAAAAAATGTGTAAATTGAAAGTAAATTGACAATTGTTTCGATAAATAGGTATATCATCGTCAGAATGACAGAAGTTACTTTTGACATGATGTATACTTGATATATATTTGGCTAGTCCAAATAGTGCCTATCTGGTGATTGACTTAATATATATGAATAGAAAAAAGAAGAATTTTCAAATAGTAGCTTTGATATTATTAGCCCTATGGGGATATTCTGGATATCTTTGTCCCATTTAAGATCAGTATAACTGTGCAATGATATAGGAAACCAGGAAAACTATATCTGCTGATCTTTACAATTATTACTTAAGAAGACAGTTTAATAATGGAGAACTTCCTAGATTCAGCTGTTCATTGAGGACTTCATATTGTGGGTCTGCTAAGTGTCTTCTAATTTCTAATTCTTCAAGGAAGTCCAGTTCTTGCTTCCTATCACAAACATGTAGTATTTCTGGTTCTGTGTTAGGTGTTACTGAATGTTTAGTGTATATATATCTTGGTCAAACCATTCGTAATTTTGAAATTAGGTACAGTGAACACATACGAGCATACAGATTAAAACAACCAGATAAATCACATTATGCAAAACACCTACTTGACACTAAACATTCAGTAACACCTAACACAGAACCAGAAATACTACATGTTTGTGATAGGAAGCAAGAACTGGACTTCCTTGAAGAATTAGAAATTAGAAGACACTTAGCAGACCCACAATATGAAGTCCTCAATGAACAGCTGAATCTAGGAAGTTCTCCATTATTAAACTGTCTTCTTAAGTAATAATTGTAAAGATCAGCAGATATAGTTTTCCTGGTTTCCTATATCATTGCACAGTTATACTGATCTTAAATGGGACAAAGATATCCAGAATATCCCCATAGGGCTAATAATATCAAAGCTACTATTTGAAAATTCTTCTTTTTTCTATTCATATATATTAAGTCAATCACCAGATAGGCACTATTTGGACTAGCCAAATATATATCAAGTATACATCATGTCAAAAGTAACTTCTGTCATTCTGACGATGATATACCTATTTATCGAAACAATTGTCAATTTACTTTCAATTTACACATTTTTTTCAAATATATTGTGGAGTCATTTAGAAACAGTTAGTTTCATTTAAACCATATGATGAGTAGATTCCACGAAGTGAGGGTTTATACAGTTAACTCAATTTAGATTAACACTACTTACAATAGTTATTACTCATTTTGGCTTTGTCTTTGACATGTCCATTTTCTTTCAGATTGGATATCGCATATCTTTGGATCCTTATTGGTGGCAAAGTAATTGATCCCGAGATGTGCGATAGATAATGTTTAAGAACAATGGTAAAAGGGTGATGTTTGGTTTTTATGTTCATAAGAATGGCAAACTTGTGGATGTAAGAATTAGACATTGCATGGGCCATGGTTTTGTCATTGATAGGGTTAAATGGGTAATAAAGTTAGGGTTTTCTATATTTTTTTTTTTTTCAAGTTTTAAAAAATAAAAAAAATTTTATACATTTGTAAATATCTTCATACTAAAAATTTCACGAGCCCTCGTAAATAACTTTCATAGTCCAATACAACTAATGATTTCAGATTGTTTATTAAATATTAATGGTGTGCAGGTCAATAAAGAAAAGAAATATTATTTTATAGATATAAGAAACTAAGAATTTTAATTACAAAAATTTTGTCTTCATGTTCGACTTCAATCAGATTTATAATTTACTTTTCAAAATGTAACCTTTTTATCTACCACTTATAGTGGAAAATCTATTCATGTTTTTTAATGATGTTTTACTTGATTTGTACAAACTCACTTTGCACGTAAGTTTAAATTTATTATAATTTTTACCTGTTATAAGAACTTGTTCATATTTTAGCCTTGATAAAGGATTCAAATAAATCCGAAAGCTTGGAAGTAGTAAAAAAGAGTTTAATTTCTTAACCAGCCCAGATTGTGACGGAATCCCCAATAATTTAGTAGATATATATATATATATATATATATATTTATTCCAAGAGTTTACATCAACCAAAATATGCTTATTTACGTAATTTAATTCAACCCATGAAAGAGATTGGATATGAGGAATTCAACAATTCTGATGATATAATTACTCCAGATGCCATAAAAACCAATTCAATTATTATATTTGATGATGTAGTGGCTTCCTGCGATCAAAAACCCATTCAAAGTTACTTTTGTTTTGGTCGACATAAATCTACAGATTGTTTTTACTTAAGTCAAACTTATTCGGCTATACTAAAACAATTAATTCGAGATAATGCCAATCTCCTGATAATTTTTCAACAAGATTTCACCAACTTAAAACACATATATGATGATTATGTTAATATTGACATGTCATTCCAAAAATTTAAAGACATTTGTTCATACTGTTGGGGGGAAAAGTATGGATTTCTCACTATCGATAAAGATTCTGAAATAGCATCTGGTGGTCGTTATGGAAAAGGATTTGATGGATACATTCATATATAAGGAGAAAAGTCAATATGGTCAATTTCAAACCCAACATGAATCCTAAACTAACTCAACAACTGGTCAAAGCTAGGCAGGCGCTTCGAAAAAAGTATAAAAGTTTGTAGCGATACACAAACCAATCTCAAACACGACTGGAACAAACCTATGAGCCCATTACCCAACCGCTAAAACAACTAATATCAACTATCGGGAAACAAGAATTGATTAAACAAGAACCATCATCATCATCACCAAAAGAAGAAGAAGAATCCCACCTGAATCTATCAAGTTCGAAATATCAACCAAAGCCTTCCGATTATGCACTTGCTTTCAATTCACCTCCCAAAGAGGATGTTTTCAGTTCTTTCAAAGTGAAAGATGCCCATTGGGAACTTATTGTTTCCTTCATGGAAGAGCATCCCTAACAAGGCGCTTTAATAAACCTAAAGGAAGAGGTTCATGGGGTGAGCTTACCAAAAAATTGAATGCTTTGGGGTATGGTGAACGTTCACTCGAAAAATGGCAAAAGGTAAGTGCATTAATCACTAGCTATTCATACAATATATTGAAAGAAAAAATTTGCAGACTTGGACTGATTTGAAGTATCTGTTAAAAAAGAAAGCTACCAATTTCAAGAGAGATATCAGTGCAACTGGAGGTGGTTCTCCAATTAAAGCCCCGTTGAACAAACATGAGAGGAGGGTGCTTCAAATTCTTGGTGACAGTTTCTATCAAGGTACAGGATGTTCAAAAATAGCTAATGAAATATCCATGGTAAGGACATTCGTTTGTCGAGTTGATTGATTTTCAATACAAAAAAATTATATTTTATTTGTAGCCAAACACTCCTAATAATACAACCCCAAAACTCCTGTTCGAAGAACCTAATCATGACCTGAGAGAGAAGGAACACGACTATTCGTATCAGCCACCCCAAAAAAAATGAAAAATAAAAGAAACATTGAAGGCCAGTACCAAGAAACAATAACAGTTTTGAAGCAAATAACAAATACCATAACTGATGTGTTTGAAAAGGTTTCTGCCAGTATTAATAATTTGGCAGAAGTCATAGCAAACAATAGAAATTGGAAATAAATATTCTCGGCATGTATTGGAAAAATAATTATTTCTTGTACCTTATTTTTTATGGATACTGTTATTTATTAAAAAATGTAGATAAAATTCATTTTTCTTAAAATAAATTGTAATTCAAGTATTGATTTCAATACTTTATCTGAAATATCTATCTATTAACTAAGTTGTCTCTTGTCCGAACTCCAGCTTCATGGTTGAGATTAGGAATATTATTGGGAATATTTGGAGTTTCATCTATATCATGAAAAATGTCATCAAACGGAATGTTCTCTTCAATACACATAGTGTGCAATACTGCACATGCCTTAATAACACTACATATGAAGGTAGGGTTATAGCGGGCTTCTTTTAGGAGACATCTGAACCTCATTGTGAGTAAAGCAAAGCACCTTTTAACACAACTCCTCACTCTTGTATAACAACTATTAAAATTTGTTTCTGCATCATCCTGTGGGTTGAGAAAAGGAGTCATTAGATAAGGTTGTAGGGGTTATCCACTGTCACCTAAGAACCAAACCAACTCATTTTGCTCATGGAGTCTTCTTAAAAATTGTTGTGCTTGTGATACGCGCTATATGAATGAATCATATGTTGATCCACCAAAGTTAGCAAACAAAGATCGAATTCGAAATTTATGGTTACAGATAACTTGAACATTAATAGAATGGTATCCCTTTCTATTGATATAGTTATGTTCTTCCACACTTGGTTTCAATATTGCAACATGAGTTCAGTCAACACAGCCTATCACGCCAGGAAAACCCTGATTCATAAACTCTAATTTCAATGAATTTCGTTCTTGCATGGTGGATGGTAAGTAAATGTGATTTTCTGTTATATTAGAAATAGCTTCGGTGACCATATAAATCGTTCATTCTATGTACCATAGTTTGGCTCAATCCACAGTTGTTTTCCTCTCCCAGGCATCTTTGATAAGATCCTGTAGCAAAAAATCTTAATGCACACAAAACTTTGTTTTCAATGGTAACACATTTTCTATTGATTGGTTCATTCATAAATGGTCTCAGATCTTCAATTGGCCTTCTCACCGAACGTTTATTAAGACGAAAAAGCTCAATAAATCTCTTTTCTGTTAAACTGAAAGGATCACTGGATGCACGTAATTCTTGTCGTCTACGAATTAATATCAGATTTCTTTCCCAATTAAGTTCGGCCAATAGACCTTCATGGAAAATCGGTAACATTGTGATAATTCAGAGTAAACAAATGGAATATTTTCTTGAAGTTTTAAGATATCCCGCTTTTAGTTTTGACAACTCCTCGCTGCGCAAGTGCACTGTAAAAATTCCGACGATTGCCGAAAGGCAATTCTATCGTTCTATCAGTTCTTATAACGATATCGAATTTTGTATCGCACCATTCGATAAACGATAATCGTGAAACAGAATCCAGCTCCTTGAACAGGAAGAATTTCCTGGCCTTACTTTGAAGTGTTCCAAGAAATTTATCATGATGACACAGCTGTGATACCATCCAGTATAATTTGCAGCACTATAGCAGTGGAAACTTTTCCAGATGGAAACAGTTGTATATCTAATGCAGAGGAAGCCCCAGTTCCATTGCTAAGCCAACAAAGTTCAATGTTCACGGAAGCTAGGAGCTTGTCAGCATTTTCTACATCTAATGGAACCCCTGGCAGGCCATGCAAAATGTTTAGTTAAAGGCAGTGGAGCTATCCAAATTAAATAATTAAGTTGTAAAATAATGAACGATAAAAAATTTGTAGCTGATTTTATCTAATTCATACGGCGCATGTGGCGACATCTACGAGTTAATTCAAATCCTCTCACACATTCTTGTTTACCCCTACAAAAACTAGTTCATACCCAATATTCAAGTCATTATGCAGAAAAGTAGCTGATCTATTAACAAAAATCTATTTTATTTTTTTCGCTTCAACATCCTGTACCTTAGTAAGAAGCAGACTAAGACCCATTATTGTTAATGAAAATATTATTATTTTGGCCTTCTGAACGTAGATTTACAATTTGGCCCATTACTCATGAATCACCCAGTATATTTTTTTATTATAAGAAATATTTCCAACCTATTTTATTAATAATTAATTTAATAACAGTTCTACAATATGGGAAACATGAAGAGTGAGATACACCTTGTAACATCAATATAAATTGAAAAATCACAACAAAGATGCTAAAAACTGCCTTTTTATTTCTACCCGTCCAATATTTAAATTGGGGTCATCAATTCCATCCTGTTCCATTACATTTTGTTCCATTACATTTTGTTCTAGATTTTCTTCTAATTCATCATCATCTTCAACTAAATTACCCTCCAAGTCAGAAGATATGATAAAATTATGAAGAACACAGGCCGCAATTATAACCATAGGAACAGCTTAAATTAGACTCATATCAATATATTTCAGTCGTCTGAATTTACCCTTGACTAGTCCAAAAATTCGTTCAATTAGAGATCGAACTCCAGACATTCTTATATTGATTGTGACTTGTTGATCCCCAAGATGACCATTGTCTTGATAAGGCTTCATAAGAAAAGGAAGTAAAGGATAGGCTGCATCTCCCAGTAAATGCTCGGTGGCTTCAATGGGAGGATTATTTCAAGAGAGTAGTGCAAATATTCCACTGTTTCTGAAAACACGTGTATCATGCATCATGCACCAACATATATATCTGTATATTGTTGGAGTAAGAAAAGGGTCAGTAATTATTAAAAACTAAAACATAACAATCTATCATATTTAATAATGCACAATGGGCTATTTACAATATACAGGGTGTCTCATTATATTCTGACTGTTTTCAAGAGCTTATATCTTCGAAACGGTTCTAGATAATAGGATGCGGTTTTCACAGTTAGGTTTAAAATTACCGTAAGTTTTGTTGTGACACATTTATAAATATAAATGGCCTACCTCCGGCTTACCCGCTAGAAAAGTAGCGTATTTTCAGAATACAGTAGATATAACTTTTTAAATGGTACACCCTGTATATTTAGCAATTTCTTTAAAGACACATATTTTTACTTTATAACGGTACCTTAAAGTTCAAAATCGGTGCACAGAAAGCGAAGTTATATAACTTTAACTGGGATACTAAATGTCATAAACAAAAACTTTATTGGCTAGTAACTAAAAGTGAACAGTAAAAAACATATGGTAATTTTAAACCTAACTGTGAAAACCGCATCTTATTATCTAGAACCGTTTCGAAGATATAAGCTCTTAAAAACAGTCAGAATATAATGAGACACCCGGTATATTTACAGATCCTTTTCTACATTGTTCATACGTTACAAAATGAACTTGACTACTCAACTACTCAGAACATACTACTACTTCATGTATATTCTCTCTACTCCTTTTCAGAAAAGACATTACCACAAAACTATATGTCAACAGTGTTGCCATATTCAACACCCTCTCTTAATGTCTTTCTAATGTAATTAAACGACTTAAAAATATCTTACAATAATGATAATAATATAAGCAACATAATAGTGATTCTTGTATTTCATATGTATCTAACAAACAACTTAACCTTACCTAACTATAATAAAACAAGACATATCATTTATCATATTCTAAACCAATATTAATGCAGTTAGATTAAAATTGTGTCCTGTAAAGACCTTTTGTTAGAAAATCTGCAAGTTGGTACTTTGTATTTATATATTCTAGAATCTTTTTCTTGTAAGCTTTCTCCATGGCCTTCCATTTTTGTTTTTATGTCTTCAAATCGTACAATGAAGTCTACTGCTGATTCTGAAGTTTTTGCAAAACTAGCAGAATTCCACTGCCGCTTTACAGCAAATTTTAATGATGGTGTGGTTGGATTTTTCAGGTTTTTGATTTTATTCATAATTTCTAATGGGGTTTTCAAGTTGCAAACTATTTTTCTATAGTCTGGATTTAAACGTGATAAAATATAGGAATTTGCGAATCCCATTCTTCTTTCGTCTTCATCAATTGATATTTCAGGGTGTGGCAAATTCTCATCCAACATATATTCGAAAGAGAATGATTTAAAATCATTAATTATAACATTTAACCACACATTATAAGAAGTTTCTTTTTTAAGAATAAAAGGAAGGTTGTTAATGGTTTTTGGAGTGAATAACAATAATAAACAATATCATCCTGAGGTGGATTAAAGGTCACGACAGGAGTAAACGAAATCGCATTCGATTCTTTAGCCAGGAAAGCCGCTGGACTAAAAATTCATGGACCCAGTGACACCTACGGCCTGACGACTTCGACAATTGCGGAACTAGCCAAACGTTACACCCATGTTTAATCCCTTGAGAGATGGGAAGGAATCGAAGGATGCAGTTTTGCCAGGATCATCCTGGGTTACCCTGGGAAGATGGTGCCGAAGAAATATTTGGCGATGACCAGGAAAAACCTACGTATAACAGTGGGATTTCTGACTAGCCACTGTCAACTAAGGAAACACCTCCATACTATGGGGCTAGTGGACACAGCTCTTTGCAGGATGTGTGAACAGGAAGATGAAACTGTCAGACATGTCCTATGCGAGTGTCTGGAGTTATCGTCAATAAGAGAGTGTGTGTTCGGTGAGTCTTGGCCTACATCTGCCGATATAAAGGAGATGTCTCCCAGTGACCTGTTCCTAGGAGGACAACTCCTCGGGAGGATGTACAATGGGACACATGTGGCCCAAGTGCAGTGAGCCTATACTCACCCTCCCTACTCTACAGATACAGATACAGAAGGTCAGATATATTACATGAAATAAATAGTTTCTGGAATAATAGAGATTTCTCTAAGTTTCATCCGTTTATTGATCATAAAAAGTTAAATTTTTCTATGAAAGATAAATTTGTTGTCACATAAGATTGATTCTGAAAATTTGATTATCAATAAAGCTGATAAAGGCCATCGTTTAATGATTATTGATAAAACACAATATTTATCAAAAGTTGAAGAATTTCTTGCTTCTGATTCTTCGATTGTTCAAATTGAATCTGATCCTATAGTCAAGTTTTATAACTATTTTATAACAAATCCACAATCAAGAAAAACTTCACTAACTTCTTGACACCTTTCAATCAAAACCATATAAAAATTTGTCCTATGGTTTCTGTTACCCCTCTTTTAAACGGTTTGCCTAAGATTCACAAATTAAATTTCCCTATTAGACCAGTAGTTAGTTTTATCAATTCACCAGTTAACAAACTTTCCAAATTTTTTGCAATTTTTTAAATAATCTTACAGGTTTTGTTAATAACCACTCTGTTATCAATTCTTTAGATTTATGCAGTGAAATACAGAATAAAAAAGCTCCCAGTAATTCCATTTTACTATCTTTAGATGTTTCTAATTTGTTTCCTGGTATTCCTCCTACAGATTGTATGAATTTAGTTAAAAATATGATGTTCAATAATAATATCCCAACTCACACTATACTAGATGTATGTTTTTTATTGGGTCTTTCTTTAGAACAAAATTTCTTTAAATTTAATCATAATTTTCACTCACAGAATTATTGTCTCTCAATGGAATCTAGTTTGTCACTTTTTCTTGCTGAAGTTTTTATGAACAACTTGGAGAAGATATATTTGAACTTTGCTTATGAAAAGAATACCTATCATATTTTATTACAGATATGTTGATAATTGTATTTTACTCTTTGAAGGCACTAAGTCTGATATTGATTGTTTTCTAGCTTTTAATAACACTTTACATTCTAGAATTAAATTCACTATCGAGTTTGAATTAAATGAGAAAATCTCTTTTCTGGACTTACCAATTTGTAGAGATTTATCCAACAATTCTTGCCACCCAATATCACAGAAAAAGCTTCTTTCAATAGTTTATTCTTTAGATGTTTCTCATTACCGCTTCCCAATGAAGCTTTTGATAATGAGATAAATGTGATTAAACAGTTGGCAGTAAATAACAATTTTCCTTTGGATTTTATACATAAGATCTATTTGAAGAACTTTTATAAGTTAAAACAATTTACTGATTGAACTTAAGGATTCATCCTGGACAAATATCTGAATTATACAAAAAAAAACAATTTCATAATACTTGAAAATATCCTTGGCTGGATAGGAGAGGAAATGTGGCTCTCAAAATAGGTAGCCATTTTGTAAGAAAATATTTATAGAAAATTAGTGATATTCAGAAAAAAAATTATTAAAATGTGAAATTAGCAAATAGAAAAACGTACCAGTAATCCAGATACTCAAGTAACAAAAGCAGGAAGGATTTTAATTTCAACAAACTAAGTTTCACGTGGATAACTGCACAGTTGTTGTATCGTCGACAAACGATGAGAGAAGCCACGCCGGGACCTTCCTCATTCTTATTTAAGGATCATTTCAAATTTTAAATTTCGCGGTAAAATACATTAAGAATCTTGATTCTAGGTCTCGTAGTTATATTAACCAACTGATTTGTTCTTTATAAACAAACAGTCATTTTCTTCTTTTTCTAGATTTTGTAATATCTAAGCGTTGACAAATCGAAAAAGTCAATTGAATTCGAAGTAGTGAATTCATTTAATTTCATTATGAATTTCATACCACTTCTATTGAAAACTAGGTATTGCATTTCACTGGTGAATTGATAATCGAAACATTTCGCATATGAATTGATTTTCATCTAATTTCAAAACTTCACTACTTCGAATTTAATAGATTTTTCAATTTGACAACATCGCTTAGATATTACAAAATCTAGAAAAAAAAGAAAATGACTGTTTGTTAATAAAGAACAGATCAGTTGGTTTTGAAAAGAAGAAGAACTGTTGGCCTAGCTGGCCAATTACAAGGACTTCCCCTACCTATCCATTTATGTCTTAATTTTCTATTAAGATAATTCCTAACAGCAGGAGAAAAGTGAGTGGGAAAAGTGATCTGATGCTAAGTCTAATTGTAACCACATTTTCTTTCTGATGCTAAGTGGTAGGTTTTCGAAGAAGATCTAGAAGATATTTTCCAAAAAACTCAAAAATTTTCTTCTGTCCAGGTACTTATTCGTCAACAACATAGGTACGTGCCGATAAAATATTGGCCCACCATCCCTCCCCAAACGTTTACACTCATCCATTTTATGGCTATTATAGTAATTTGTCATTTATTGCTTTTAATAATTTGTTGTTCGTTTCGTAGTATGTAGGTATTGTAGGTATTCACTTTATGAGTTTTTGTTTTATTATGCAGATGTTTTAAAATCAATTTACCATACAATTTAAGAAAATTGTAAAATGCACGAAAAGTGTACAACCTAGGTATAGGACACCCTTATATCATTCGAAAGAGGACAATTTTTTGAATATGATGAATAATTGAAATACAGGGTGTTCCATTTGAAATGAGCCCGTTATAACACATTTAATGATCTAATAATTCAACTGATAATTCTGAACACCCTGTAATATACAAAAGTTCACAACTAGCCATACACAAAGCTACAAATTCTGATTCAGTACTAGAAAAGGTTACAATGGATTGCTTTTTAGACGACCATGATATCAAGTTATTAAATAGCTTAAAACAAAATCCACTTACAGACTTTCTGTCTATTTGATCATTTGCCCAATCAGCATCAGTGTACCCTACTAAACTTTTGTCCTTATCATTGTCAGATGAACAAAAAACCAATTTAAGATCAACTGTTGACTTAAGGTATTTTAAAACTCGTAATAAATGTTTAAAGTGTTCATCGGTTGCGAAATCTTAAATCTTAGAGAAGAAACTCACACAGTAACAAATATCTGGCCTCGTGCCCATCATGATATACATTAACGAACCTAAAAGCTCTTTATAAGGTAATTTTGTTTTAATATCACTACCTGAAGCTTTATTTGAATTTAAATTTTTCTCAATTGGAGTTTTAACAATTTTGCAATCATCAATATTAAATTTCTTCACTAAATTTTTAATGGCATTAGATTGGTCAATGGCTACAATCTTCTCATTAAAATCTCTAGTAACATGAATTCCTAAAAAGTTATTAACTTCTCCAAGATCTTTCATTTTAAACGTCTCACACAATTCTCGCTTTACTTTAGACAAACAAATTTTATCTGTACATGCTTAAAGTATGTCATCTTAAAGTATGTCATCTACATATAACATATGTGCTGTCCTAAAAAGAAATATTAACAATAGTCAGATTTAGATCTTTCAAAGTTTATACTTTCCATAAAGGAGTTAAATCTTTGGTTCCAAATTTTGGGGGCTTGTTTCAACCCATAAATAGATTTATTTAATTTGCAAACCTTGTTTTGATCATTTTTTAGAAACTTCTATACCTTCAGGGATTTTCATATATACATTTTCATTCACAGAACCATTCAAAAAGGCATTTTTAACATCAAGCTGTTGTAAAGAAAGGTTATGATTTACACAAATCGACAATAAAATGCGAAAGGTAGAGAGTTTTGCCACCGGGGCATGAATTTGAGAAAAAATATCAAATTCTTGCTCGAAACCCCTAGCAACCAATCGAGCTTTATATGTTATTTCATCATTACCTTCATTTTTTATCCTAAAGACCCATCTATTGCTGATAACATTTTCATTTCCAGGATGTTCAACTAGCTTCCATGTATCATTATTTTCTAGTGCATTAACTTCGTCATCTATAGCTCTTTTCCATTTATTCCAGTTTCCACATTTCTTTGCTTCTTTCTAGGAACATCACTTAAATCAGACATTAAAGCAAAATAACCATAATCTACCTCATAGTCATCAAGATATGCTGGCTTTCGTGTACTTCTTTTTGTTCTTTCTATTTTAATTTCTTCTATTCCATTTTCTTCATCATTAAAATACTCATAATCTTCTTCAAACTTACTTTCAAAATAAAACTTTTCTTCGTCAAAAATAACGTTTCTACTATGTATTAACTTATTTTCTTCAAAATTCCACAATCTGTAACCGTTTTCAGTATATCCTATAAACACGCATTTTACCCCTTTGTTATCAAGTTTTGATCTAAGCGAATCTGGAATCCTAGCAAATGCTATGCAACCAAATACACGCATATTACACACATTAGGTTTTTTACCTACCCACATTTAAAAAGGAGTTTATTCTTGACATGACAAGATTGTGTACGATTTATGATATAGGCTTCAGTAAGTACTGCTTCCTCCCAAAAAACTTTTTCCATATTTGCCTGTACTATCATAGCTCTTGCTTTGTTCATTAAAGTTTGGTTTAAACGCTCAGCTACACCGTTCATTTGGGGAGTATATGGAGGAGTGTACAAAATTTGGATACCTTTTTCAGAACAAAAATCTTTAAACATTTTAGATGAATATTCACTTCCATTGTCACATTTTATCTTAGCAATCTTTTTACCACAGAACAATGCAGCTACTCTCGCTTCATAATTTTTGAAACATTGAAAAACCTCATTTTTACTTTCAACAATATATACCATTACAAAACGTGAATAATCGTCGACAAAAGTTACAAAATATTTATTTCCATTGTGAGAAGTGGGTGTAATAGGGCCACACACATCTGTGTGTATCAACTTTAAAGGTCTATTTGATCTATTAGTTTTTGAATAGTATGGTAAACATTTTTGTTTGGTCGTTATACAAACTTTACATAATTCCGAAGGTTTATTATTCTGAAAATCAAGACCATCAACTAAACTTAGATGGCTAATTTTAGACAAAGTTTCATAATTTAAATGACCATATCTAAGGTGCCACAGTTTTATATCTGACTTGAATGACAAATTTGCATTGTTCATATTTTTAACAATTTTAAACTGTAACTTATATTAATTTCCATTGCGTTTACCTTCAGCATAGATTTTATTATTTTTCTTTATCAATATAATACCAGCTACACAAGTTATTTCAAATCCTAATTTTTCTATAGTTGGAATTAATAAATTTACCCTTAAACCAGGGACACAATAAATATGTTTTCAAGTGATTGGAATTTCTTTATTTTCCACCACACTTATTATATTTACCTCTCCACTACAGGTTGCCACCATACTTTTCCCTTTTTCTGCCAAGTGACTTTCTTTAGGTTCTGAGAAGTATTGTTTGTTCTCCATTAACTGCTCATCATTGATATAGTGGTGTGTAGCACCTCAATTTGCATACCAATACAGATAATCTTCCGATAGATATTCTTCAGATGTAGAGCAGAAAGCTACAGCATCATCTTCCTGCTTATCCCTTGAATAATGTGCCTGACTGTCACTGGTAGATTTCTTGTTCCTACAGTTATGTGTTCTATGACCCAATTTATTACAAATATGGCATTTAATACCACAGACATTCTGCAGATGGCCCATCTTTCCACAACGATAACACTTAATGTTGTTTTTGGATGCAACAAATGATGCAGGTACCATGTTTTTCGATTTTCCATCAGACTTATTCGTTTTGAATTCCAATGACCTCTTCTTTACCATATCTAAGCTTAATTTATCACCTGAAACTGTTCTTATAGCTGACACAACATTTTCATATTCTTTTGGCATTGGAAGTAGCAAAAAACAAGCAATATCTGATTCAGAGAAATTTGCTCCTAAACTTATTAATTCTCTCTGTATTTTATCATATTTGGCAAAATGCTGCTGTAAATCTTCAGAACCAATATACTTTAAACTAACCAATTCTTTTAGCAGGTAAAATTTTGAGCAAACGCCTTTTTTATCAAACACAGTCTCCAACTTTTCCAGCATACTCCTGGACGTTTTTAAATCTTTTATGTACTCAAAATGAGAATCTGCCACACTCTGGACTAAAATATTTCTGGCCTTATTTTCCATTTTATGCCACTTATCATATTTATCCTTTTCTTCTATATCATTTAATACTTGATCAACTTCCGATGCTTTGAGTACAGATTCCACTCGCAATTTCCAGTTGTCAAAGTTTCCTCCTTTAAATGGAATGATTCCATACTTATTTTCATTATTATCCATTTTATACATATTTTAACTTAACTTCTTTAACAACTCGACAAAATTTCCACGTGCTTATAACCTCACTTTCCTTGATTTACCAATACTGCTCTTTTTACACTGCTGGGCCCATAACCAATGTTAGCAGTGTAAAAGGAAATTGAAACGGCAATACTAGGTAGCAGATTTATTAGAGAATAAATCTTAAAACAATATAAATCGTAAATAACAAGAACTTACAAGAAGGCATGCACATGGTTAAACTAACTACCAACTTCACGTATATATATTGACATGACAACGTGCATGTAACTAACTTAAAGATTAAAAATACCAATATATAATTTGGTCAGGGTTGCCAACTTATAACACAATGTTTAACAATGTCTTGTCCGTTTTAGATTTTCAGTGGGTACTGTCGGGAGCATCGGGTCTATCGGGAACGTCGGGAAGAGATAGTGGGAATCTCGTTAATCCATTCATGCGCGTCACTAATCAGATGACGAGGCATTTGGCTATTGAAAATATTCATTTAAGTATAAATACATGTGCCACAAGATCTTGGGTGACTTCATTTTAGCTCCTGGCACGCAGGCCGGAGCATATTTACAAAAATTAGCATTGAGACGGCGAAAGAACATAGCCCCACCGCTCCACTCGCGCACTCGCTCTATCACCGCACTAGACTATCGGCCTGCAGGTGGACCAGGCCGGGCGGACGAATCTCATCGTCTTCTCCATACGGAACGTCCGAAGGCGGCGTGGATGGAGGCTCCCCATTTGAGAGCCGAGTGAACGCAACTACTTTTAACCGATGTTGGTATATCCAAAAGTTGTGAATTTTTCTCGTTACATCGGGGCCATCGGGGGCGCCGACAATCGGCTCAATAGGCTCCCACACACGAAGCGATATTTTGCGCGAAGTGGTATGTGAAAAACACCGTCGGCCGACTAGATCGTTTCGTCTATGGGAAGCTATTCACGATCTCCCTATTACGCCATCGTTTTTGTGCAACCTCTAAGGGCCGGTTGTTAAATGGAGGTTTAACTCGCTGATTAAGTGAACCGGGTTCAATATGTAACTATGGATTAGAGCATCACGCATTTTTCAAAGGAAAACTAACCAAGGATTACTTAATTCATTGTTTTCATATGTTAGCAACACATATATCAGCATTCGGATTATATTCGGACTCATTCGGACTGTTCCGCACGGAATGAATGCAGAACTAAAATTAACCTTACCTTTTCAACAGTTTGAACAAAGAGTTTGAATCTCTGATCATTTTAAATCTGATATTCATAAAATGGATCCCATTATAAAGAAAAAGCGAACGGATTATTCCAACGAAGGCGAAGAAAAAATTCTCATTTCATTGGTGAAAAAATATCAACACATTGGGGAGTCAAAGAGAACCGATGCAATCACTAATTCGGAAAAACTCAGGACATGGGAAATAATATGCAATGAATATAACACTATCTGTTCTGGTTGCAAAACAGCCCAGGCTCTCAGAACAAAATTTAACAATTTAAAAAAGAAAACAAAACAGAAATTCGCTACAGAAAAGAGACTTCTTGGACGTACAGGAGGAGGTCCTCCACCACCAGAAATAAAGGTGAATAATGTAGAATTCGAGTTACGAAGTATGATGGGGCATACTTTAACAGGATTCAAATCCAAATTTGACGATGATCAGATTGAAAATCCAGTAATCGAGGATGCTGATGTAACACTCGTTCTCTCCTCAAGAGACAGATCCCGGCTAGAGACTCTCTCAAGGGTGGATCGACTCCATGTTGATGCCACACTAGGTATGCCAGAGGGTTGACAGACTATAAGAACTTTAGGGCGCCACTACCTTTTTAGACGAAAAAATAATTTAATTGCACGAAAGAGAACTAAGGTGAGAAAGGTAGAAACACCTTGTAGAATTTACTGAACGTTAAAAATAAAAATACAAAATTTACATAAACCCGGACAGTCCCTACAGCTCTTGCAGCCGGGTATAAGAAATAAAAAAAGATATTTAAATATTAAATTTATTCTGCCACTAAAAGGAAGGTAAAAAAGTGAAAGGTAGAAAACCTGTACTTCTTAGAGGTACTTAGCTTTTTACAGTGGTAGAATCAGCTGTCGAAGTTGAAGAAGATGTCTGGAAGTCGAAGTAGATGTCTGGAAGTTGAAGTAGAAGTCTAGAAGTTGAAGTAGAAGTCTGGCAGTAAGCCTGTCAGGGATATCCTGGCAGTGAAAAACTTGTAACGGTAACCTGGCTGTAACTTGCAGGGGTATCCTGGCCGTAACTTGCAGAGGTAACCTGACCGTAACTTGCCGGGGTAACCTGGCTGCTGTGCTTACCTAGAAGTTCAGGTGGATTAGGAATATATAGGAATTTGAATGTAATGGGGCACATAATGTTGGTTTAGCTTTTCAGGTAAAAAAGGAAGGCAGTTGTTTAAAATAATGAAATTTAACTTTACTGAAAGCTTTCCAACATATATGTCCCATTTTAAACAGTAAAAATTATAAGCCAAAACAAATAAAAAAAGTGCTAATGACCTTGAAATATTAATTAAAGTAAAAGTTATGAATAAACAATTTCTAAATGAGTAAAATGTTTAATGAAATGTAAAACCAGCACTGGCAGAATATTTGAAAAGGTTAAATATAAAAGTTATCTATTTTTGAAAACAATTAGGTATTTTACAACAGAGAATCTAGCAAATATTTGCATTAAAAAAGGTAACAGCTATTAACGATAAAAGATTAAGTTTAAAAGTAATGTACAAGTATAAAATGAAAAGAAATGTAGTTGACCACGTGGTATGTGTATATTCGTCTATCTATATCTGTAAAAACATAAGAAATGCACAAAAAAATTATATCAGCCACTACTTTAGAAAAAGCTTGATAAATATAAATTATAATTTTGGACTTACCACAGCAATTTAAGATAAAAACTGTTAAAAATTAAGAGACGGTAAAGAGATAGGTCCTTGCTTCTCAAGGGTCGGTAACGAAAAGAAGGAAAATCGAGAATAAGAATCGAGCGTTGACATCATATGTCAATTGTCGCAACGATCAACGATCAGAGAAATTTACATCACAGAACTAAATTGGAAGTGGTTACTATGACGGCAAGCGGTAAAATTGAAATTATTTCGTTAAAATCGAAACAGGTCGATAGACATGTTACACCCCCTCTCCTCCGGGAAAAAAATGATTCGAAGAATTATTTTTTATTTAAAGGGTTAATAAGATAAAGGAGGGGTGAAGTATCAATGCAAAATCTATGTATAGTAGGTAGGGAAGGTAATTGTCAAAGGTAAGGTAGTTTTGTCATCTTGTGATTATTGTGTCGTTATGTCATCGGATAAGGCAAAGCATACACTGAGAACGAAAGGTAACGATAGGGTGCGATAATTTCTCAGTGTATATAACGATAAGGTAAGGTACGGTAGGTAGTGTTTTGATAAAACGCTGGTATCTCAGATTCGCAATTCTACGCAATTCCAGCAAATATCCAAACAAATGTCTCCGTGGTGACACAAAAATAAACACGGGAAGTGATGTCAGCCTAAAATTGATTCAGAATATAATTCCGTCGGAATTCTAATTATTTCATAAATCAGCCTAATTTTCACCGAGCAAAGAGTAAAGATTTGTCATAAAGACGTCACCCAAGGTGAAATACTACTTAACCTAGCAAAAATTTTGGCATGGCGACAACACTAGTGTTCCATAAGGAACGGTTCTAAAATATCCGATAACGGTAGGTAGCCCAAAAATTTCACAATATGGCAACGCAAAAGGTATGTTAAGGAAGAGAGAAAAAATATACATAGATATTTACTTCGAATGGGTAACGGTAAAAATGAATTGACGATATAATGAAAGATAAATCAACGGTAGAAATAAGGGCGTTTGTGGCAGGAATAGTATGTGGCGACATAATGAAAACATAAAATTGATAGACTCATCACATAATTAAACTAAAATAGGTACTAGTTAAAAGACAGAAAGCACAAATAGAGGCCAGAAATAACAGCGCCCAATCGACAATCGGTGAGGTTGCCAGTTAGCGTCCACAGTAGCCATTGGTCATCGATCCGAAAGTCGATCCAGCTCTATATATTTCGTCCTTTGATATGTCTTCTTCTTAAATTGAACAAAATAATAAAAATAAAACTACACCCATGATCCTGTCAAGAAATACGGTACTTATAAAAATGTGGCCAACCTGGTTAAACAATAAAAACGACTAAAAACTAAGGAAGTATTGCTATTGAAGACAAGGGAAAGGGAAGAGATTGCTGTGAAGAAATAGAGAGACTAAGCAGTCATTTTTTTCAAACCTATTGTATTTGTATACCGAGCGCAATCCGCCACTCAGCAAAGGCAAACCCGGTTCAATTGGGGCCTAACGTCTTACGGTACGTCAATCGAGACTCTACGTTAAGTTAAAAAAGCAAAAGTATCATTTTATTGTTGAGAAATGATACGAAAAACTCGGGGCAACAAAAAAATATACAACAAAAAGGGGGACCAAAAATTTGAATGACGTAAAATCCATTTCCGCAATGGAGAGCTTTCAGGGTGTCTAGCCGGTATTTTTATTTTTTGTAACAGAATTAATGAAATGCGGGGTAAGAAAAGGAGCCGTTTTGTTCGGAGAACGGTATAAACTCCTACGTAGCTTGGTCTACTTCCTTTTCTACGCGGGGGGTAAAATAATTGTGAACCAAGTTGAGTATGGAATCGGGACGGTAAGTAACACGGTTGTCTAGAAGACAGAAAACGGAAAGAAAGAAGAAAAAACGAAGAAAACTAAAATAATAATGGTAAACTAAAACACAATTGTACCGTTTTTTTAGGAGAACGATATCGAAACTCCATGTGAGACACGGTTTCTAAGATACGGGACTCTACGGTAAGTTATAAAAAGCAAAAGAAACATTTTGTTCGACAGTATCCGGAACAGAAAAATTTCTGATTTTAATCTCATATGATAGTTCAAGTGACTTCAAGTGATTGGCCTGCATCTTGTAAGTGTTTAAAAGGGGAGAAAAGTAATAAGAAACGGTATCTAAATCAGCAGTACTAATCAAATAGCACTAACGAAAGCAAAGAATCTAAGATCCGAATGAACATAAAAGCCTGGCAACGAGATATAGATAAAGAAACTGAATGTAAGCAAATGACTATAGATATAAAAACAAGATATACACACTACCGATAAATGTCATTTAAAATAAACAATACTGTACGATACTTTCAACAAATTATACGATATTTTTAAAAATTTATATCTAGTAATGTAAATGTTGCACAATGACTGAATATATAACCAATCAAAATCAAAAATAGATCATAGATTGTAACACATCACAACTCTCATGCTATTCAAAAAAATTGGAATGAAAAAGGTTATTTCTAAAGATAAATAGTTAACTTGGCAACACTGCACTTGATCAACAATATTAAAGAATAGGTAAGTAACAGTAAGTTTAAAGATAAATTGTTACTCTGGCAACACTGCACTTAAATAACAAAATTGAAAATAGATAGGATGTTTCAGTTTGTGTAACTCGACACAATTCAACTGAACGAGATAAAAAAAAGTAAGATATTTCAGTTTGTGTAACTCGACACAATTCAACTGAACGAGATAAAGAAAGTGAGATATTTCAGTTTGTGTAACTCGACACAATTCAACTGAACACGATAAAGAAAGTTATTTCAGTTTGTGTAACTAGACACAATTCAACTGAACGAGATAAAGAAAGTAAGATATTTCAGTTTGTGTAACAAGACACAATTCAACTGAACGAGATAAAGAAAGTAAGATAGAAGCACATAAAAAAATGAACATCCTAGAAATTTGCTTTACATGTGACAACACTGCCAAGAAATCAGATGTTATACACCATCTACAAATAATCGATAAAAGAAAATTTAATTCTTTTCAACAACATAAGATTGTGTTAAATGTTACATGTAGACCCAAAAAATATCAAAACGAAATTTAAAATATATATTAGATAAGGCAGATAATGTAGGTAAAATGTGAATGCAGGGACGTTACGACATTTAATCAAAAGAGTGAGAAGGTAAAAAAATTAACTGTTAAAAGTTAGCAAACAGTTTTAAAAAGCTAAAAAAAAAACTCAAAGTTGAAGATAAAAAAATTTAAAAAAGCAAAAAAACTATAGCCCGTTTCAACCCAACTGTCATACAGTGCAACAAAAACAAGGGGCGCCAATTTGTAACACTCGTTCTCTCCTCAAGAGACAGATCCCGGCTAGAGACTCTCTCAAGGGTGGATCGACTCCATGTTGATGCCACACTAGGTATGCCAGAGGGTTGACAGACTATAAGAACTTTAGGGCGCCACTACCTTTTTAGACGAAAAAATAATTTAATTGCACGAAAGAGAACTAAGGTGAGAAAGGTAGAAACACCTTGTAGAATTTACTGAACGTTAAAAATAAAAATACAAAATTTACATAAACCCGGACAGTCCCTACAGCTCTTGCAGCCGGGTATAAGAAATAAAAAAAGATATTTAAATATTAAATTTATTCTGCCACTAAAAGGAAGGTAAAAAAGTGAAAGGTAGAAAACCTGTACTTCTTAGAGGTACTTAGCTTTTTACAGTGGTAGAATCAGCTGTCGAAGTTGAAGAAGATGTCTGGAAGTCGAAGTAGATGTCTGGAAGTTGAAGTAGAAGTCTAGAAGTTGAAGTAGAAGTCTGGCAGTAAGCCTGTCAGGGATATCCTGGCAGTGAAAAACTTGTAACGGTAACCTGGCTGTAACTTGCAGGGGTATCCTGGCCGTAACTTGCAGAGGTAACCTGACCGTAACTTGCCGGGGTAACCTGGCTGCTGTGCTTACCTAGAAGTTCAGGTGGATTAGGAATATATAGGAATTTGAATGTAATGGGGCACATAATGTTGGTTTAGCTTTTCAGGTAAAAAAGGAAGGCAGTTGTTTAAAATAATGAAATTTAACTTTACTGAAAGCTTTCCAACATATATGTCCCATTTTAAACAGTAAAAATTATAAGCCAAAACAAATAAAAAAAGTGCTAATGACCTTGAAATATTAATTAAAGTAAAAGTTATGAATAAACAATTTCTAAATGAGTAAAATGTTTAATGAAATGTAAAACCAGCACTGGCAGAATATTTGAAAAGGTTAAATATAAAAGTTATCTATTTTTGAAAACAATTAGGTATTTTACAACAGAGAATCTAGCAAATATTTGCATTAAAAAAGGTAACAGCTATTAACGATAAAAGATTAAGTTTAAAAGTAATGTACAAGTATAAAATGAAAAGAAATGTAGTTGACCACGTGGTATGAGTATATTCGTCTATCTATATCTGTAAAAACATAAGAAATGCACAAAAAAATTATATCAGCCACTACTTTAGAAAAAGCTTGATAAATATAAATTATAATTTTGGACTTACCACAGCAATTTAAGATAAAAACTGTTAAAAATTAAGAGACGGTAAAGAGATAGGTCCTTACTTCTCAAGGGTCGGTAACGAAAAGAAGGAAAATCGAGAATAAGAATCGAGCGTTGACATCATATGTCAATTGTCGCAACGATCAACGATCAGAGAAATTTACATCACAGAACTAAATTGGAAGTGGTTACTATGACGGCAAGCGGTAAAATTGAAATTATTTCGTTAAAATCGAAACAGGTCGATAGACATGTTACACTGAAAACAAAATATCTCATTATGGAGATAGTGAGGAGCAAATATTAATACAATACGTCGATGAGGGTAAGTGAATAATATAACACCATCTTTTTATTTCAATAAATCCATATAAATCTACATTTCAATTTGGTTTTCAGATTTGCCAGCAGATAATGAAATAGATTATAGTGATGACAAACTGAAAGGGTATTCTGAAAATTGTGAGTAGCTGTATTTTCTCTCAATTAGTTGATATTGATAAAAAAAAACAATATCAATTAGATGCTGGCATAATTTGTTAATATCAATATCAACATTTTTTATCTATTGTTTCACAGTATTGTATTATATGCATAACTGTTGCCTAGTTTTCGTGAAGGTCATATTGTAAAATAAATTGCAATCAATACTTTTATCCTTGTACACTACTATTAAGATTTTTCAATTTCAGTCTTAAAACATTCTTCAAGTGTTGCTCCACAAAACTCAGCACCTTCTCCAACTCCGCTTAATCTACATCATTGTTCGGAAACCAATGCTCCTAAGAAGCTGATGGCTGCTTCAACTTCATTTATTGGTAAGTTTGTGATAGTAATATTCCAATTTTATTTAAATTTGTTGAAGAATAATAGTATATTAAACAAACAGTTGAAAAAAGCAAAGTTTTACTAAATGAATATAGCTGGATAACTCAAAACTTATATGAGTTTAGTTTTTCGTACAAGGTTTCTTTATACAATTTCAACATTTTCATTTTATATTTGGAAAATTGAAACTTTTTAATTTAACTTCATCATAAAATAATATATTTTCTACTCCCCCGAGGAGCTGTGAGACCTGGTCGTTGGTGGAGGACCCGAGTAGCTATTCCTTCTCAGAAGGAATACGTGAAACCAAGGACAGCTCAACGGATTCCTGTGGAATGCAGAAATCTGATATCAGGATCTTCAGCGTGGAGAGTGGACTGATGTCCCGACGAGTCTGCTGATAGCTGGTCGAAAGCCGGAGTCAGCGGGATCGTCGGAGCAGCAGACTGCTTGTGGAAACCTGCCTGATATAAACCGTATCTAGTGGAAGGTGGTTGATGAGGTATATTCACTAGATGTGGGGGCTTGCCTTAAACAGCTGGCCAAGTGGAAGGAGACCACAATAAAAACCCTCCAAGTCAAGGTGGAACAGCATATGCCGAGGACTGCGTGGTCAAGGGAAAGCTTGATCGCTAATATGCGGACTCTGGATACCTGGGGACATCCAGTTTAAATACCCTTACTCCTGCATGCGGGGCTCTGCAGGAGTGGACCTTATGCTTCCCTAGCTACTCGTGGGATCCACCATGGATAAAGAAAAAAAGAAGAAACCAAGCGGGCATGCACCGCAACCGGGCACAAGTCGGAGCTATGCATCCACAGTGCCCAAAAATAAAGAAGCACCTTCCTCACACGCGAGCAAACCTCGTGTTGAGGAAGTCAGAGAAAAGCAGGAGAGGAGAAAGGCAGGGGCACCTATACCCTCAACCTCCTCAACTGGTAGAAATCTCCAGGAGAAACCCTGGACGAAAAAGAAGAAAACCCCCCTACTCCCCGAATTGGGTAAACCCGGAGGAAGGGATGATCCACTAAGGCGTGGACTTAGTGGAGCGGGGGTAAGATGGTATCTTTGCTTCCTTGAACAGGGTCTTACACCGGAGGAAGCAAGAAAGAAGGCTACGGAGCGTAGGAGACAAGGAGAGGAGAAAAACATCCCTTCTAAAGGAGAAAAACGAAAGCGGGGAACGGCGACAGCCCAAGCACCGCAAGTACAGGTGAAGAAGAAAAGGGAGGACCGAACAGTTATCCCTTCTTCATCTGGCAGCTATGCAGCTGCAGCAAAATTAACAAGAATGGCAGTTCTCCCTAAAGCGTACCCTTAGACTACCCTCAGTGCGGACGACCAAACCTTTCTGGAGAACGCGATAATAGAAGAAATGTATGCTGGGTGGGAACACAAACTCCAGTTTAGCGGCATACACTTCAGACCAGGAGTCGTTCTAATCGACTGTGAAACACCACAGACTGCAGAATGGCTCCGGTTAACAGTACCCAAGCTGAAGAGCTGGAAGGGAGCAGAACTGACGGTGTGCCAGGGAGACGACATCCCAAAAATGCATACCGCCACGATCTTCCTCCCAAGAAGCAAAGGCGTGGAAGAAGGAAAACTCCTCCGCTTGATCAAAGCGCAGAACGAGGGTTTGGAAACAAACCAGTGGAAGGTTCTCAACCTGAAGGAAGAGGGCAATGGCCTAATCTTGAGGGCAGGAATAGGTAATCTATCCTGTCAAAAAATCAAGAGCAACGGGTTCACCATACACTACCGGTTTGGGAAAATACCCGTGCATGGCCTCAGAAAAGAAGAGGAGAGGAAACTGGAAAAGGCTTCTATTTCCTCCAAGGCCAGTGACGACTCGGGTAGTGTAGAAAGCCTGCACATCTCCAAACTCCTTAGAGAGGAGTCGCCACTGACCGAGGAGGAAATGGAGATTGCGTCGGAGGAAGGGGACAGTACTCTTTCAGATGGGGACATCACCCTGACGAAAGAGGGAAACACCCAAGAAGAAAACCAGCAGGATGGTGGGAATTAACTTAGCTCAAGTTAATGCTCACCATGCCAAAGGAGCATCGGCGGTGATCACAAGATTGTTCACCAAGGACCAATGGGGTATATGTTTAATCCAAGAACCTTGGGTTAATAATAACCAGGTAAGAGTATTAGCATGTAAAGATGCTAAAATAGTATATCACACTGGTAGTGATATACCAAGAACATGTATTATGATAAGGAACAATATTAACTATTTTTGTCTTTCAGAATACATGACTCGAGACCTCGTTCCAATTCGGGCATACCTCGAACACAAGAAGGAGGGCAAAGAAATAGTGATAGCATCATGCTACTTTGAGGGAGATGGGCCTGCACCACCCCCAGAAGTACAAAAGCTGGTGAAGTATTGCGAAGAGAAGAGACTACCTCTACTTCTAGCATGTGATGCCAATGCACACAACACCGTTTGGGGCAGTAGCAACACCAACAAAAGAGGTGAGCAACTTTTAGAATATATCCTTAATAAAAACCTTAATATCCACAATATAGGGAATACACCTACATTTGTAACAAGGGTAAGGCAAGAAGTTTTAGATATCACACTGGCATCACAGGATCTAAGACAAATAGTAAAAGATTGGAGAGTATCGGGTGAACCGTCTCTCTCCGATCATAGTATCATAACATTCAAATTAGAACTGGGCATACCCGAGGCAAGCCTCAGGAGAATACCAAGAAAAACAGATTGGGACACTTATAACACCAATCTAAAAAGAAATCTAGCACAAATCCAGAGAAAAGGAAGGGCTAAGCACCATCTCGACCTGGAAAATGAGCTAGAGGATCTGAACAGGGCAATAATCGATGCGTTTGAATCCAGCTGCCCTCTTCAAAAACAACAAAGCAGCAAAGATGCACCTTGGTGGAACAAACATCTGTCAGAACTAAGATCTCAAACTCGGGACCTTTTCAATAAAGCAAAACTCACCGGAGACTGGCAGAGGTACACCGAGGTGAGAAATACCTACTACAAGGAAATTAGAAAAGCTAAAAGAAATAGCTTCAGGAAATTCTGTGAAGATATAGACGCAACACCTGCTGCGGCAAGACTTTACAAAGTCATGGCGAAAAGTAGGGTCAACACAGATATGGCTTTGAGAAAGCCAGACGGCAATTATACCGAAAATGAGGGGGAAAGAGTTCGACTCTTACTAGAAACTCATTTTCCTGGAAGCATCCCAAATAGGGGAGACAATCCTCTCGAAGCTCACAGAAGACCTTCGAGGGCAACTATTACAATGGTCAAACACATTTGTAGTAATGATAGGTTGAAATGGGCTATGAACACCTTTTCGCCTTTCAAGACACCGGGAGCGGATGGAATTTTCCCAGCATTGCTCCAGCAAGCTCAAGACGAAATTCTACCGCATCTGGTTAGAATTAGTCGAAGTAGCTTAGAACTGGGTTATATACCAGAAGTTTGGAGAAGGGCAATAGTAACCTTCCTTCCAAAAACTGGGAAAAGAGACACAACAAACCCCAAATCCTTTAGACCAATTAGCCTAACATCGTTTGTACTCAAAACGATGGAAAAAGCAATTGACAACTACATTCGAACGGAAATCCTAGAGAGACTACCTCTCCACCCATGTCAGCACGCTTACCGGGCAGGCAGATCTACGGAGACTGCACTGGTACAACTGACGGAGGATATCCGAGGTGCTCTAGACAACTAAGAAACTGTAGTATGTGCATTTTTGGACATAGAGGGAGCTTTTGACAACACTCCACATGAGGCTGTCAGAAGAGCATTAAGCAGAAGAGGTGTTGACAGCACAACATCCAAATGGATGTCGGAACTGCTCACCACAAGAGTAGCAGAGACAAGGACAACGTTACATTACTTTACGTAATTTCAAGGATTTGGATCATGTCAATTTGGAAAGGGACTTTGATAACATTTATTGGGATAATATATATTACATGGACAATATTAATGATAAAGTCAAGTTTTTGACCGAAAATATGATAGCAATTTTCAATATACATGCTCCTCTGAAAACTGTTAGAATATGTAAAAAACCTGCACCTTGGTTAACTCCAAATCTGAAACTAATTCTTAAAGAGCGAGATAAAGCTTTATCCAAATTTAGATTAAGTAAGAACGAAGAAAATTGGAGTTACTATAAAGAATGCCGTAATTACGCTCTAGCATCAATAAGAAGAGAAAAAGCAGCATTTTTAAATAAACTGAGTGAAGAACGAAATTCAAAATATTTGTGGCGCGGTTTGAATTCCCTGAATATCCATGTTTCTCGTGATCGTAACGTATTACCGAGTAATTTATGCAATCCAAATGATATAAATGACTATTTTATTAGCGTTTTTAAAAAGTCCGATAGCTGTCAAGAAAAAATAGATTTTTACACATCTAATAAATTTCATGACAATTTATTTTCTTTTACTCCTGTTTCACAGAATATTGTTCTTGACATTATACAATCCATTAAATCTAATGCAGCTGGAAGTGATGGAATTTCACTGTATATGATAAAATTTTGTCTCCACAATATTCTAAATCACATCACCCATATTGTAAATTGTTGCCTTTTATGTGGATATTTTCCCAAAGCTTGGAAAGAGTCTATTGTATGTCCAATTCCAAAAACATCTAATCCTGATACAACCCGAGATTTACGACCTATCAGCTTGCTTCCGGTATTGTCTAAAATTCTTGAACGTATTGTTCATCTTCAATTAAGTGAATTTTTGTTGGATAATCATATCTTGCCAATTGAACAATCTGGCTTCCGAAAGGGCCATAGTACTACAACGGCTCTGTTAAATCTGACTGACAATATTATTCGAGCTATTGATAAGAAAATGTGCGTTTTTCTAGTTGCTCTGGATTTTTCCAAAGCATTTGATCTAATTGATCACGATTTGTTGTGTGCTAAACTTAAATACTTTGGAATAGAAGGTAATGCACTGTCATTTTTCAAGTCATATCTATGGAATCGTAACCAACGTGTTCGCGTCCAAAATAACTATTCATCGTCCAAGATAATAATTTCGGGTGTTCCTCGGGGTTCCATTTTGGGCCCTTTATTATTTCTTATATATACTTCGGATTTGCCCAAAGCAGTTAATACCAGCTCAATACAACTGTATGCAGATGATACACAACTACTGCACTACTTTAAGTTTGCTGAAATGCAACGGGCTATGGATGCAATTAATTCTGACTTAGATATAATACTTAAATTTTCAAAACAACATAACCTAGCTATCAATCCGTTAAAAACCACTGCAGTGTTATTTAGTTCTAGAGCTAATACAGAGATAATTAAAAGTTCAGTAATACTTAAATTGGATGGCATAAAAATAGATATATCATATGTAGCAAAAAATTTAGGTTTATTCATCGATCAGTTATTGAGATTTAATAAACATGTAAAATATTTAATGCAAAGATGTTATGCAAGATTGCGTGTTCTATACATTAATAAGCACATTTTAAATTTTAAAACGCGCAAAAAACTTTGTGAAACGTTAGTTCTTTCAATTTTAAATTATTGTTTTATTGTATATTACCCTTGTTTGGATAATGTTTCTAGAAATCAGGTTCAACGTATACAAAATACTTGTTGTAGATTCATCTTTAATTGCAAAAAATATGATCATATTTCAGCTTATTTTAAAAAGCTTAATTGGTTGAAAATCAATAACTTATTTTGTTTTCATTTTCTAGTTTCCATCTATCGATTGATGAAAACTAGAACTCCAGTCTACTTGTATGAGAAAATTATTTTCCGTAGTTCTATTCATGAGCACAACATTCGGCACAACACTATGACAATGATAAATCATTCTTCCGTCATTTTTGAACGTTCCTTTACTTACAATTTGGTGAAATTGTATAATTCCTACCGATCCTATATAACGGCGACTTCGTTTTATACCTTTAAGCACACAGTTAAAAATATGCTGCTAGATAAACAATAATTTATGATTTCGATAAACTATTTACATTTAAAAATTTTTTGTTTTGTTTTGTATTCTACAGTTAATTTATGATATTAATGAAATAATATGTACCTATATTTAATTTTTCTTATTTTTTTTGTTCATATATTGTAACCCTTGAAGGTTAAGAGTTAAAGAGTAGCTTTTAGCTAATCTTCGCCTTCTTGGGGCAAATGTGTTGTACACGTTTGTAAATAAAGACATTCATTCATTCATTCATTCATACAAGGACAAGCAAAGACATTGTCTCCATCTGCACTACCAGAGGATGCCCACAGGGAGGAGTAGCATCCCCTTTAATGTGGAGTCTGACGGTTGACGAAATCCTGTGTGGTTTGACGAATCTAGGAATATCCTGCCAAGGATATGCCGACGATATTGTCATAACAGCCAGGGGGAAATTCGAAAACACTCTTTGTGATATTGTACAAAAGGGTCTGAACTATACAAATAGCTGTGTAGGCAAGTGGGACTCAGCATCAACCCCACTAAAACCATCTTGATAGCCTTCACTAAGAAAAGAAAACTCAACCTCAAAACCATAAAACTTAATGGGAACGAGATTAACTGGAGACAAGAAGTCAAGTATCTAGGCTTGTTTCTAGACAGTAAGCTCCTGTGGAACAAACACGAAAAGGAGATTACCCACAAGGCGAAAATGGCTCTTATGGTCTGTAGGAATCTGGCAGGGAGAAATTGGGGTTGCAACCCAAAAATCCTAAGCTGGATGTACACTGCCATAGTGAGACCAATCATCACTTATGGAGCCATTGCATGGAGCAGCAGAACTAGTCTATTGACAACGAGAGAAAACCTCTCCAAAATTCAAAGACTAGCTTGTATATGCATTACAGGAGCAATGAGAACATGCCCAACGGCAGCAATGGAAGTAATTCTCAACCTCACCCCTCTACATATGGTGGTGGAGAGTGTTGCAGAAAAAACAAGATACAGACTAAGTAGAGAGGGAATCATTAAAAGAAAAATCACCTCTTCACTTCTTAGAAATCAGACAACCTGGGACATGCCACAAGACATTATGATGAGAAAGTACAACTTTTCGAAGAAATTCGTTACAGAATTGAGCAACAAGAAGGGATGGGATCCGAATACCATTACCAGAATTGGATAGAATGCCATTCAATGGTACACAGATGGCTCAAAAGCAATAGGAGGAACTGGGATAGGAGTGTTCGGGCCAGGAACCAAACACTCCGAAAGCTTGGGAAAAACCCCAAGTATCTTTCAAGCGGAAATCCACGCCATAAGAAAGTGCGCCCAGTTCAATCTTAATAAAGGATACAGAGGACAAAGGATTATCATAATGACAGATAGTCAAGCAGCCATCAAAGCACTGAGCTCTTGCGTAATCAGTTCTAAGATGGTTTGGGAATGCCTAGACAAACTAAATGAATTAGGCGAGAACAATATAGTTACCCTACTATGGATTCCAGGACACACTGGAATAGAAGGAAATGAAATAGCAGATGAACTAGGAAAGAGGGGGTCGGAAATACCCTTCTGGGGGCCTGAACCTTTTTGCGGAATCAGCTCCAATGTAATATTGGAAGAAATAGGCGAAGCCGAAAGAAAGAGAAGATCTGACCATTGGAAAGATCTAGTAGGGCTTAGACAATCAAAGATTCTCCTGGGTGACTACAACCAAAGGAGATCAAATGAATGCATAAGTCAAAGCAGGACTGCACTAAGAGTTTTAACAGGGATCCTAACGGGACATTGTCGCCTGAATGGGCACCTGAAAAAGCTCAAATTAGTGGAGGAAGAAGAATGCAGATACTGTGGCATGGAAGAAGAAACCTCCATCCACCTACTTTCCAACTGCTTAGCACTCCAGAATCCTAGAGCACAGTACCTGGGAGATTACTGGATAGAAGAGGAACATTTACCTAAGCTGAAGCCTGCAGATATCCTAAAATTCCTCCGGGAAATAGGACTAAAGGAGCTACTAGTTTCAGAGGCTCTCCTCAGAAACTAAGTAGGAGTAAGGGGGCACAATAGATCTTTTAGGTCTCAGTGAATGTTACCCCAAACACACACACATACATACACATACAATATATTTTCTAATTATAACATTTCCAGAGAAAGAAAAACAAAAGTCAATAATCAATGATTGGAGTAGCTACACTCCAGCTAAACTGAAACAGCAGAAATCTTTAGAACTGAAGGTCCGAAAAGAGGTAGCATATCAACCATCAAAGAAAAAATTTCTACTTGGGCTCTTGTCAAATCTGATATGGTGAAATTACAAAAGCAAGCATTTGAAGATGAACATAAATTGAAATTACAGCATATGATTGAAAAACACAAACTCTTTGTAGAACTACAGAGGGAAGAGTGGCAACTAAAGAGAACCCACATGATAGAAGTACACAAACAAAAATTATTAAATTCGAATCATAACTCAGATGACTGATTATTCATGTTTTTTATTATATTTATGAGGTATACTAATTTTTTATTATTTATGTATGTATTTTTGGTTTATTTTTGTTAAGAAATATTATTTTTTTTTTATTGAGAGTTTGTCTTTTGTTATGTTATATAAGTATGCATATGTACCTGATGTTTGTATCAGTTGGAAGTTGTGGAACAAATCTAATTGTTGGCCAATGAAACACTTTGTAAAGTTAATGGTTGGATGACAATGAAACTAGATTTTATGTTGAGTTGTAGGTTCTTGCCTAACTAACCACTTAAATTTGGTAGCAACCAGGCCAGTTCGCAGGACTTAGTTACTTATTGATCTTATACAAGAAAAATTAAAAAAAAAGAGAAAAGGCAATTTTAGGGCGCCACTAATCTTCTTTCCTAAAAGAAAATTAGAAACAAAATCAAATTTAATTGCTAGCTAACTTTAATCTGTTAAGAGAAAAATGAAAAAATACGTTTCTGTATAATAAATAAAACTAAAGAAGTAAAATAAGGTATATATTAAATTACAATTACATAAAAAGGGTTAGTAAATTTTGAATACAAAAAAAATACTTAGTGTATAGGCGACTTTGGTAGGTGATGTTGATGGATAGATGACGAAGGAGATATTATCCAGTACAGCTGGAGAAATCTGCAATTCAGCCTGGGACTGTGGTCTCCCACTATTGAGTTATTTAAGTTTCACCATGAAACCTCTTCTGGCAGGTATAAAGAAGCTCTCCCTGTCTACCAGGCACTGCTAGTTTTCCAGGTACTGTATTTTTTTCTTTCAGGTACTATCAATATTCTAGGTACTATCAATTTGCCAGTTACTATGCCCCAGAAACTGTATTCCAGCAACTGTATCCCAGCAACTGTATCCAAGCAACTGTATTCCAGCAACTGTGTTCCAGCAACTGTGTTCCAGCAACTGTGTTCCAGCAACTGTGTTCCAGTAACTGTGTTCCAGCAACTGTGCAGTAATCCAGATATTGAACAAATAACGGCTGCAGCTATAAGTTATTTTTATTCAAAATTTTTGTTGAAAAATTATATGGATTACTGCACAGTTGTAGTAGTATTGTCGACAGACGATGAGAGAAGACCTGCAGGAACCTTCCTCATTCTTATTTATAGATATTCCAAAATTTTGAATTTAGCGGTAAAAGACATTAAGAATCTTGATTTTAGGTCTAGTAGTTTATTCCACCACGGAACAGAAAAGAGAAATAATTTCTTAAGTATTTGAATGAAATATTTTTAGGAAATATTTATAAACTATTCCACCAAAAATCAAAATTCTGAAGGAAATCTTCAATAAAAATATGAACTGAAACGATGAACGCAAAGTTCACGTTTCATACCCCTAACAGCCAGGAAAAAAAATTTTCTACTGAGAAAATTTTTTTTTTTATTTAAACCATTTTAAATCCCAAAACGTTAATATCAAAGCGACCACTCTAAAGAGAATAAGTTAAATCCCTATACAAAGTGAAAACCAATAAAAAAAGTCTAATATAACACTAATATTTTCAACCCCCACCCCAGATAATTTTCTTCCCCAAGTTACAATGAGACAAATCTTTTTTTTTCATGATATTGAATACTGGAACCAAGGAACAGTCTACCCAGTTAGCAACTGAACTTATTCAATATCACAGAACACTAAACAGAATAAGAAAAATAAATATGTAGAGAGGAAACAAAAGAAACGAAGACATGTATTTATATGACTTGAGTACTGATTCAAAAGGAACAGTCTGCCTGTTTAGCAACTGAACTTACTTAAGCCATAAAATACTACAAAGACAAGGAAAGAGAAACACATGAGATACAAATTTAGATAGAGATAAAAAAAGAAAAACAGAACCTTGCACAAGATACACGAGATAATCACTAACGATACATCGATAATCCAGATAGAAAACAATATACAAAAGCTTCTCATCGTCTAAGATTACATAACTCTACGATAAAGATATAATTGAGACAAAAAAAATTCCACCCACCAAGGTGTGAGAAATATTAAGATAATTTTAAAATAGTTATTATAATTATTTGTTAGATTATAGACAAACATTCAAAAATGTACTGTATATAAAGAATAAAGCTATCCATGTTACATATTAGAAAAGATATAATTAATTTTTGTTAATTTATGCACTGATTCAAAGGAACAGTCTACTTGGCTAGTAACTGAACTTGCATAAATTTACAGAAAATTAACCGTAAGTAAGTTAGAGAGCAGATTCTATTAACAAAAAAAAATTTTTAAGATACGTGAAGACAAGACAATTAATTATAGAGATAGATACTTAGTTATTTTTATATTTTGTTGTGCTATAAGTGGTTACAGACAAATTCACGATAACTGTATATCGCATATAAGATACTCAATAATTATTGGGTAGAATACTTGATAAATGTCTACTAAGACACCAAATAGATGTTCACTATGAAACATCCCTTCTGCGACACAAGATAAGGTGGTTCAAGGTAAAGATAAATTTTCATGTGCCATTTCCTACAGCACACAAAAACATAGGCAAGGTAAGATACTTCAGTTTGTGTCATTTGACACAATTCAACTGAAAAGATAAGATAAGGTATTACAGTTTGTGTAACTCTACACAATTCAACTGAAAAAAGATAAGGTAAGGTATTTCAGTTTGTGTACTCCACACAACTCAACTGAAAAAAAAGATAAGGGAAGGTAAGATATAGATATATAATATTATGGAACATTCAAATTTTTAGTTTCTACTAATTAACATTCCAAAATTATATACCCCACACTTTATAACCAATTAAAGTATTACATCCATAATACTCTCAAATGTCGCAATTGTGTTATTGTAGAGATAAATCTAATTTGCCACCATAATCATTAAGCTTCTAGCACAACAGAGATATATTAAATACGATAGTCAAGTTAAAGATACAATTAGAGAAAAAAAATAGAAAGGTAAAATCAACACGGTATAATCTAACACATCATTGAAGACTATGAGGGAAAATTCTGAGACAAACTAATTGCAATTCAAGATACAGTTCGTACTAACAGTTATCAATAAATAAGTTGAAGATATTTGGATAAACTAAGTTTCATATTTTCAAGACACATTCCTGAAGCTATTTAAATCACAAGAGATATAATACAGTGTACCATACAATGTGTATTTTTAGATATTAAGTCATTCAAAAAAAATTGAGTTTTTACTGATTAAAAACATAATTAACCAACCCTAAATCCAATATATGAAATTTTCCATCATAAACACTAGAAAAACGGACCTTAAAACAAAAATAAAATGTTGAAAAGCAAAGCCAAACATGGAGATAAAATATAACCCATAGATTGAAGACAGACAAAATTTCGATATAAATAATCGACTTGTAGACAAAATTGAAAAAGTGACTGTCAAAAAAAAAAATTTCACCAGAAAGTTGGATGTTATTTTTTTTCTGAATTCATACCAGGGAGGTTGCCAGTTAGCGTCCGCAGTAGCCATTGGTCATCGCGCAAGTAAAACATTCGAGAAAAAAAATCATCACACAAACACAGCAAATATTATGACAGTGCAAAAGATTTAAGACAAAGCAAATACCTAAAATCAAATACTGGTGTTATTGTCGAAAAACTGAGAACAAAATATACGTAAATGAAATTTCAACAATCAAGATATAAATTTTACGACAGAATAAAATAGTTCAGTCAATGAATGTAGAGAAAATCGCCACGATAAAATATTATTTTGTCTATGTATTATTGAGTACTTAGAAAGAGATCATTTTTTCCCATTTTGTTGTGCAAAAAAACAATGTGTTATTTGTACTCGTATCAAAAAATAAAGAAAATAAGATAAATTATATATTGAGAATAAAAGTGCTACCAAGCAAACAACAAATATAATTTCTCAATATAAAATAGATAAGGGAATGCTACAATCATATCCGAATCCAAATTTTGCATAAAGCAGGAAGTTCAGAGAATGTTTGTGCATGAAATTTTGTTCCAAAAGATTCTGGACTCCAAATTTGCATAAAGCCAGATGAATCCAGAAACTTTAAAACATTCACGGGAAGTGGATCTCAATAGAACAGCGTTTTTGGTATCTCAAATACTCAAGAAACACAAATAGATAAGATAAGACACAAAAATACTTCAAGAATTGATTATTGCACAACAAAACGTCAAAAAAAAAACAGGTACTCAAAAAATGTAGGTACACTTGATACATGCTCTAAATATATAAAAAAGGCAAAAATATTTTTGAAAAAAAAAAACTAGGCAGATACGCCACTGCACACTTACGATATTTCGATTTTTAAATCTCAAATCGAAAGAAAGTTATCACCGAAAAGAACTAGTTAAATAAATTTACTAATAGGAAATAATAATTAAGTTAGAAATATATTAACGCAAAAAAACTGGAAGCAAATCCACAACAGTAAACTATTCAAAAATTTGTTTCGACTGAAGGTCATTGAAAGAAAATGATAAATAGGTAATTATAGGCCAAGCATTTGGTAGATATTTTCGAGAAAAATCCTAGTAGAAAACGGATGATGCCATCGTAAAGAAGACATTAAGCAGTATCATTTTGATATGTTTTGGACACGCAAATGTTTGTCAGTAATTTGTTATAAACATTTAAAACGAAAAAAACCTCCTTTTTTTGGTTTTTTCCATGTAGCGTAAAACTTACTCAAGCAATCTCAATGGTATGTACAGATGAATTATAGATAATTAAAATACGAACAAAATGAGTGGTCGAACAAGTCAATCGGATAATTACGAACCGAGAAAATTCGGAAAAACCGGAAAATTACCCATTTTTTTAAAAAATTCGTATCTTTGGCAGTTTTCAATTGCAAGAGCCGAAACTTTGTACAAAAGACGTTTTTTATATACCCTTTACGTGTGCGAAGAGCAGACTCCAAGCGATGTTTACTTTCATCGCAATTGCAATTTTAATTTTTCATACCATAATTTTCAACGTGTCTGGATGCTTTGTCGACTGTCCAATTTTGAATTTGAAAATGGTTTTGAAAAGTGTAAATGAAGAGCAACAAAACGTATATTCTCGATTTTACATCAAGTGATGAGGAAAATCGGCGAAAATGGCAAAGAGCGGAGGAGTAGTGGGGGAGCGGCAGCGGCGAGAAGACGACGAGACCGCGCTGACGCGCGACTTTTCTGTGTTTATTTGCGTTTCATTATTTTGACAAATATTAAAGGTATTCTATTATTTTTTTTTCTGTTCAAGTACCTGGAGTCTACAAAACCGACTAGTAACTCCGATTTTATAGATAATCAAGAACCGACTAAAAACTCCGATTTTATAGATAAATCAAGAAAATGAATTAACAGAGGCAGACGAGAATTCAAAATTCGATGATGATTTATGTAACGACGATGATGATATTTTGACGTGCGAATATAGTACTGATTATGAAAATGACGTAGAATGTTGTATACCTTCGAAAAAAAGACGATTGATATGAATATACTTGCGATTTGCTAATAATTGAAAAAATTTATACACCTAAGCTTTTTATATGTAATTATTTGTACAAAATATTTATTCATAATTCACATATTATGAACATAATAAACTGGAATTCAAATAAATAAAAATAGATATCCTTGTGTTTTTGTTTATCACAAAATTGCATTCCTTAATTATCTATAAAATCGGAGTTACTAGTCGGTTTTGTAGACTCCAGGTACTTGAACAGAAAAAAAAATAATAGAATACCTTTAATATTTGTCAAAATAATGAAACGCAAATAAACACAGAAAAGCCGCGCGTCAGCGCGGTCTCGCCTTCGTCTCGCCGCTGCCGCTCCCCCACTACTCCTCCGCTCTCTGCCATTTTCGCCGATTTTCCCTCGCATTTTTGGTCGACTTCGCATCACTTGATGTAAAATCGAGAATATACGTTTTGTTGCTCTTCATTTACACTTTTCAAAACCATTTTCAAATTCAAAATCGGACAGTCGACAACGCATCCAGACACGTTGAAAATTATGGTATGAAAAAATTAAAATTGCAATTGCGATGAAAGTAAACATCGCTTGGAGTCTGCTCTTCGCACATGTAAAGGGCATATAAAGAGAGTCTTTCGTTCGAAGTTTCAGCTCTTGCAATTGAAAACTGCCGAAGATACGAATTTTTTTTAAAAATGGGTAATTTTCCGGTTTTTCCGAATTTTCTCGGTTCGTAATTATCCGATTGACTTGTTCGACCACTCATTTTGTTCTTATTTTAATTATCTATAATTCATACCATTGAGATTGCTTGAGTAAGTTTTACGCTACATGGAAAAAACCAAAAAAAGGAGGTTTTTTTCGTTTTAAATGTTTATAACAAATTACTGACAAACATTTGCGTGTCCAAAACATACCAAAATGATACTGCTTAATGTCTTCTTTACGATGGCATCATCCGTTTTCTACTAGGATTTTTGTCAAAAATATCTACCAAATGCTTGGCCTATTAACATAAAATGAGTGAGTTGACTAATTAATGAATATACGAATCCTTAAGTTTTACACTTTTATCGATACAATTAATTTTTAGAAAGAAAGAGAGATATTTACCATACAGAAACACCAGTTTTATATTATTTAAAAGAAAGAAAGTTAAAAGAAGTTAATGCAAATTCCCCCAAAAAGCAGGAAGAAAAAAATTTTTAGATACAAAAAATTTTTTGAAAGAGAAGAATTGTTATTAAATAATAAATAAAACTAAAGAAGTAAAATAAGGTATATAATAAATTACAATTACATAAAAAGGGTTAGTAAATTTTAAATACAAAAAAAATACTTAGTGTATAGGCGACTTTGGTAGGTGATGTTGATGGATAGATGACGAAGGAGATATTATCCAGTACAGCTGGAGAAATCTGCAATTTAGCCTGGGACTGTGGTCTCCCACTATTGAGTTATTTAAGTTTCACCATGAAACCTCTTCTGGCAGGTATAAAGAAGCTCTCCCTGTCTACCAGGCACTGCTAGTTTTCCAGGTACTGTATTTTTTTCTTTCAGGTACTATCAATATTCTAGGTACTATCAATTTGCCAGTTACTATGCCCCAGAAACTGTATTCCAGCAACTGTATCCCAGCAACTGTATCCAAGCAACTGTATTCCAGCAACTGTGTTCCAGCAACTGTGTTCCAGCAACTGTGCAGTAATCCAGATATTGAACAAATAACGGCTGCAGCTATAAGTTATTCTTATTTAAAATTTTTGTTGAAAAATTATATGGATTACTGCACAGTTGTAGTAGTATTGTCGACAGACGATGAGAGAAGACCTGCCGGAACCTTCCTCATTCTTATTTATAGATATTCCAAAATTTTGAATTTAGCGGTAAAAGACATTAAGAATCTTGATTTTAGGTCTAGTAGTTTATTCCACCACGGAACAGAAAAGAGAAATAATTTCTTAAGTATTTGAATGAAATATTTTCAGGAAATATTTATGAACTATTCCACCAAAAATCAAAATTCTGAAGGAAATCTTCAATAAAAATATGAACTGAAACGATGAACGCAAAGTTCACGTTTCAGTTGGATACATACAACGTCGTTTCCATACTCCAAAACACCTTTCAATAGGGTTTCGAGTTCGGATTTGAGCTTCATTCAATATATGTTCTGCTTTGCGGTTTCGAAAACTTTCTGCATCATTTCCTCCCGGTGATTGTATTTTTATGTGATTGTATTTTTATGTGTGTAGCACCAATACACTGTGGAAATCTGCTCAATTGATAAAATTCAATAGCCTTTGCTCGTCTGTCTTCTCCATTTTCTAGCATCTTGATATAAATCCTATAGAGCATTGCTAGTGCCTCAGACACTCTATGAATGATTCTACAAGCTGTAGATTTATCAACACCTACAAAATCCCCAACAACTATCATCATGCTTCCAGTGGCATAAAACCGTAGAGTTAGTAGAACCATTTTATCTGGTGTCAGGGAATGATTACTATAATAAAAAATACATTCAAATCTGAATAAACAATTAAAAACTGAACTTATATTACCGATTTGTCTGGTTCCTAATATCTTGTGATATTAGATGTATAATATGACGGGTTATTTCTTTTGGCAACCGAAATCTATTTGAAAATTCCTTTCCTGTCCATTCTTCCAAATGGTTCCGACGTTGCCTAAGTACTGGTCTCTTTCTTCTTGGGGCAATAATATCAATAATTTCCAAAAAATCTTCATCGTCAGTTATGTCTTCCATAATTTGTGTAGTAAAAAAAGTAATTTAAAGTCTTCAAATAAAGAACAAATAGAAATAACGTTTATCAACCAAAATATCATAGAATTGAATTTATGGGTTAGAATCTGTCAATTATCTCTTTTAAACCACCGAATTTCTGATATTAATTTGAACCACTGTTAAACTAGGTTTATAGCATGAACCTTTATTGAAAAACTGAAACATAATTGGTAAACCTGGTTTAGCCGATATCGGGAGATTATCCTCGATTGAACAACCGGCCCTAATAATTTTGGGTGATCATAAACGGCCCGCTTCGCAGCGTGAGAAACGCCTAGTAACTGGTAACCTTCCCGGTTGACTCCCATATCGCATATGATGGTTCGCGATTTTTGGTGTATGGCGATATCTGGCTTATATAGTGTGTCGTCGCTGTGCCTCTGTACTGTGTGCGTCGCTGTGGCTCTTTTTCAGTGTTCCACTGATACGGCAGTGCCTGGCGATCTTTGCGGCAACATCGTTGTGGCGCTTGATTATCTCCCGGTGAGTGGAGGGACATTGTTGAAGGACGTGACATATAATTTCTGATTTGTTGCAGCTAGCTCTGCATCGGAGGGCATCTACAGAGTTTGACATGATGCCTGCCACCGGTAGGTAGTTATTGCGGAGCTGGATTGCTGTCACGTAGTCACGTCCGGTCCACCCGTTAGGGACATTGCTGATCCATGACCTGGAGGCTACGTCCTCACAGGCCACTTTTAGCCCAGAAAGAGTGGGGGCTGGCACAAGCCGTTCTTTCCACAACTGGTTGTCGGGAACATCTCCAGCCAGCATTTGTAGTCGCTCAAAGAGCTTCCTTCTGCTATCCGTTTGCAGTGAAGCACTAATTACTACGTCGTTGCCTCCTTCGAGGTGTCCAGTGAGTCTCTTCAAGAACACCTGGGGTACATGTTTATTTAAATTAAATTTTTTTTATTACTACCCTCCTTCTCACTTCATCATTTTTTAAATTGTGCCAATGAAATATATTTCGCCTAGTAGAAACCCACACCTTTGGTACCACAGACCACTATCTGTATTGAGTTTCCATCAACTTCATCTGGAAACTCAACAATCAAATAGTCTCTGAAAAAAATAAAATATTTATATTTCTGAAAAGAGATCAACTTACTCAAAATTAAATATAAAAATCAAAGTTACAATCGACTAACTAACTAGTCCCATTATAACGGCAATTTTCATTAATATTTGTAATCAAATCTTTGTGGAAAATACACAATTGAGTCAGATGTACTACACAACATTATCTATTTTATTTGGAAATGTAATATTTTAATGTACACGGATATATATACAAAATAATAGTTCACTGTAAATGGATGAGTGGGAAAAAACACTGTTGTTTTTATAGGACAGGAACACTCCTTTATAAAGAACATTTTCAAAACTGAAACATTCCAGGCAACCACTTCCAATTTCTTTTTCTTATATAGAAAGACAATCAGAGTTTGTGGGATGGTCCTTTATTACAACACTGATTCCCACAAATTATTTTTTTGTCGTATTTCGTAGCTATGGAAAACACTTTCATAATTTTTCCACTTTCCATCATTGAAAATTCATCACCACCTTTAGCAGAGATGATGTAATCGTTATTATATTGCTTTCCTCCAAAATGTGTAATCCTTATAGGTACTGTTCAAGAATATCTGATTCGAAACCTAACCCAACAGGAAACCTGATCTAACAGGTTTTCCTATAACACGAAAACTTACTTTTTTATATCTGTTCACTACCTGTTGCAAAAGATTGTTTGATTTCGGAGTGAGCTTTTCAGTATTTGTAGATAGTTTTTAAATGGAAAGCAGTTGACAGCATTGGGACTTCCAAAACGTTTAGCTTTTTCTGGGATGTGAACTGAAGAATGTGTATTCTGTATGTTCCTTGCGGCATGGTTTGATTTCTAAAAAATAAGAGAAAATATAATAAAGTGTTATATATATAGAAATACTGCTCATAGATATTTATGGAAAAGCTGACAGAATTAACAAGTGATTTTTTAGCATATGCATTATAATCCTCATTCAACTTTCCATTCAGTAGGATTGTAATTGAAAATTTCAATAACATAATTAATTTTCCTCTCAATATGACTGGCCCGGTCAACATACAATAGAAAATTTCTCAGTAAATATACGGGGAACTGATGAATTTCTGACTACATACTACTACTACTACTAAGTTTGCAGGCGAACCTTGTCCTGGACAAACTCAAGCCAAGGTTCCGGCACTGAGGCCACTGGCGGGCCCATTGTGCCATTCCTGCTACCTAGACATCCATAAAGCTGAGCCGTTCTATAAAGGCCACAACCTTTTTCAATGGATGTCTGCTTGTGTCTCCAGGGGTCAAAACAGGGACTCCGAAGATTCGCCTGCGTAGTACAGCCCAGTGTGGACACTCTAGGTCCTAGAGTCTAGGAGAACATGGACTGACGTTTCGTCAGTCATGCCGCAACCCCTACATAGGTAACTTTCCTCTACTCCTAAGTTGTGGAGGTGTTTCATCATACAGCAGTGCCCCGTTAGGAATCCTGCTATCTTTCTTAGCCTACTTCTTGGTAGTTCAGTAGCTGCTCTAGCGTGTCCATCAGTCCATCCCTTCAGTAAAAGTTTGGATTGCCTAGGACCCTGCAGAGCATTCCAATGAGCGAGGTGCTGATTCTTCAGCCACTTCTTCGTCTCCTTGCGTATTCTTTGTTTTGTTAGGCCCAAGGTCGGGCCCGGGCCGCAGAAGGGAGCTGCCGCCCCTTCCGCAGCCAGTGCATCCGCCATCTCGTTGCCTTCAAAACCAGAGTGGGCTGGAATCCATTCTAGCCGCACCACGTTGTGCCTTGTCGTTCTCGACATTCATTAGCGAGTCCTGAGTTGCTGGTGCACCCACTTAGGGCTTTAATTGCTGCCTGACTGTCGGAGTATATGGTTATGCGTCGATCCACATAACCTCTGTCTAGGTTTATCTGCGCACATTCCAAGATAGCATATATCTCGGCCTGATATGCAGATACACCATCACCCAATGGTACACGAACTTGTGTTCTTGGGTTCCTAGAGTAAATTCCAGCTCCTGCTCTATCACCGGAACATGAGCCATCTGTGTACCAGACAGTCCCATTAGGCTGTGTATTCCTCTCTTTTTCCCAGGATTCTCTATCCCGGATCATGGCCCTGTACGGAGTTGCGAAGTAGTACTTTCTCAGGCATTCGTCAGGTGCTCGAGCCAGAACTGGAATATCTTCCAGTAGCCGGAGCTTCTTGACGTGCCTGCACTCTTCCCCTCTTCGCACGTATCCCAGCTGTTTTAAGCGCAGTAAAGCCCTCCCCGCCTCAGCCTCGATCACATGGTGAAGAGGCCGAAGACCAAGGATCACTTCCATCGCAGCAGTTGGTGTAGTTCTCATGCAGCCAGTTGCCCCAAGCTGACCACCCTTCGAAGGCGATCTAGCCGTGACCAAGGTTACCCTCGGCCACCAAACCAGAGCCGCATATGTGAGCATAGGCAGCATGATCACTCTATAGAACCATATGATCGTTTTGGGGGTCAGTCCCCACTTCGGACCAATGGCTCTCCTACAGGCCCAATACGTGTTTGTCACCTTGCTTAGGCGACTGTCGAGATGAGCCTTCCATGTCAGTGATTTATCAAGGATCACTCCCAGATACTTCACCTGCTCAACCACAGGCAGTGGTACTCCATCAAGATTTAGACCCTTAGGTCTTATACCTCTTTTTTTGGTGAAAGCAACTATCTCAGCCTTGGCAGGATTCACTACAAGTCCGTGTTCGTTACACCACCCATGTACCCTATTCAGAGCCCTTTGCATGAGGTCCCTGAGAACGGTAATATGCCTTCCAGCAACAAGGACAACGATATCATCGACATACCCAATCGTTAGAAAGCCTTCACCGTTTAAAAGAGTTATTAGCTCGTCAATGACTAGGTTCCACAATGTGGGCGAGAGAACACCCCCTTGCGGACATCCTCTAGCGACGATCACTTTTGCCACATGGTCTTTCCATGTGGCCTCTACTGTACGATTGCACAACATGGCCCCAAGCCAGTGAGTGATCATTAGCTCTATTCCATGATTTGTCGCAGCCCTACAAATAGATTCTACAGGGGTACTGTCAAACGCCCCCTGTATATCCAAAAAAGCTCCCAGGGCGATCATGCCATTTTCCAGCGCCTTCTCCACCTGGGTTACCAGTTGGTGTAAGGCACTTTCAGTTGACTTGCCACACCTGAACGCATGTTGATTGTTGGGCAAGGGATACCTTAGCCCGACTTTTTCCTTTATGTACCGATCAGCCACCCTCTCCAATGTTTTTAACACAAAGGATGTTAGGCTAATGGGTCTAAAGGATTTAGCCACCGTATATGTGGTACGACCCGGTTTGGGTATGAAGACGACTCTCACCTGCCTCCACTGTTCAGGGACATACCTGCGTGCCAGACAGGCCCGAAAGATATGCACCAAGATTGTGCCAATTGCATCCCAGCCCTGTTGAAGCAGAGCCGGGAGGATTTGGTCTTTTCCTGGAGACTTGTACGGTCTGAATGACCGTATCGCCCAAGTACACCGCTCGAATGTGACTATTTCTTTTGCTAGAAGATAGTCCTCTTTACATGGTCGCTGTATGTTCACATATCCCATGTCAGGACACTCCCGCTCGATTCCCTCACAACCGGGGAAGTGTGTCTCTAGTAGATGCCGCAAGTTATCCACCGGAGTTTCGGTGAAAACACCCGGTTTGACTTCCATGCAGCCTATAGCGCTGTCCGGTGATTTCGTTAAGATCCGGCGTAGCCTTGACATTAGAGGTACCGATACGATATCCTCGCAGAAGGCCCGCCAGGCATATCTCCGAGCCAACCTAACAGCACCCTTGTACTCATTCCGTTTCCGGCGGTATTGCTCCCAATCCAGATCCGACTTCGTCTTCCTAGCCCTATTAAATAGGCGCCGGGTATGTTCCCGTAGCGAGTCTAGAGACTTGTTCCACCATTTGTGGCCCTTACTTTCCTTCCTCGTTTTTTCGGCGCAATTTTCTTCATAAGACGAGACAATAATCGAGCCCAGCTCCGCTATGGCCCAATCGATCTCATCATTATTGCTCAAGTTCCTAGGGAAACCACCAAGTATCCTTCCGAGATCCAGTTTATACCGTTCCCAGTTGGTAGTCTTGGGGTCCCTATTGTAATAACCTTTATTGGTTATTTTGATGATGTTTTTTAATGTTCGAAATCAAACATAATAGGTTTATAAAAAACCCAGATATAATATATATTTATTGTAAAAATGCGTAGTACAATATATTGTCTGCTATATTCTTATAATTATTGTTCTATTCGAAAAGTAACCTACTTATCTAAAATCCTAGCCTAAGCAATATTGCATATTAATTATTTACATATTTATATTTAAATACTAAAACATATCATACATAATGTATAGGGTGTTACACACTACACTATACTTGATTGATTGTTCCTCAACAGCAACCCTGTAACTGAAACAAATGTAACTGTGATCCGACAATGACGGATCATCATTAACATGCAAGTCCCTTACCATACTTACAACGGTACTTGACGCAAGCGTCACATCCAGGACTTCAGCCCTAATCCTATTTCGGAATGTTGGTTTCGTCCCTCGGTTGAGTAGTTGCAGGTCAGTGGTACCTAGATAGTCAAGCAAAGCCCCTGCCCCTGTGCTGCCCCACAGTGTGGTGCGCATTGGCATCACAGCCAATAAGAAGAGGCAGATTCCTGACCATACAGTATTCCACCGCCTTGCGGAACTCCTCAGTAGGTGGTAGTTTTGGTGAGTCATAAGGCAGGTAAGCAGAGCATACCACCAAGCTATGCCTAGTACCATTCCTGCCCAGGACGTCCACTCTCACCGCTACTATGTCCCTGAAACAAAGTTCGTTTATTAGTATTGCACTTACACTGGAGTGCATAGAAATGCAAACTCTTGGATTAGGTTCACCCACTGCATAGAATAAGCTTCGCCCGGGTGTGCCTAAGCCTCGCACATGACCTTTATACACCCATGGTTCTTGTATGAGGCAGAAAATTCATCACCACCTTTAGCAGAGATGATGTAATCGTTATTATATTGCTTTCCTCCAAAATGTGTAATCCTTATAGATACTGTTCAAGAATATCTGATTCGAAACTAACTGTAACAGGTTTTCCTATAACACGAAAACTTCCTTTTTCATATTTTCCACTTCACACAATCTGTTCACTACCTGTTGCAAAAGATTGTTTGATTTCGGAGTGAGCTTTTCAGTATTTGTAGATAGTTTTTAAATGGAAAGCAGTTGACAGCATTGGGACTTCCAAAACGTTTAGCTTTTTCTGGGATGTGAACTAAAGAATGTGTATTCTGTATGTTCCTTGCGGCATGGTTTGATTTCTAAAAAATAAGAGAAAATATAATAAAGTGTTATATATATAGAAATACTGCTCATAGATATTTATGGAAAAGCTGACAGAATTAACAAGTGATTTTTTGGCATATGCATTATAATCCTCATTCAACTTTCCATTCAGTAGGATTGTAATTGAAAATTTCAATAACATATTCATACATTTCCTCAGGTAATTTTGACTGGCCCGGCCAACATACAATAGAAAATTTCTCAGTTCAGTTGCTTCCCAATTCCTCCCAAGATCTTGGTTTCCTATTGAATTCAGAAGACCATCGTTCTCGAAAAACTCTCATATCTGTTTCTATTTCATTCCTATCCAATCTGGGAAATTTATATTGCCTACTGCCATCTCGCGATATAAAAATCAATTTTCCCATTATTTCCAAACAGACAGAATACATATAGTCAAAAGGAAAAGTAGAAATCATCCCGATTTATGATAAACCTAGAGATGTTTTTCCTCGATGATGACTTTCATCAATATTATTTCTAAAATCGTCGTTAGTTCTTATTTCAAAAAAGCATTCTATGGTTGCAATGAACCCCTTTGTCTACACATTTATCACCGTTGTCACCATTGTGTGGCTTTATATTGTTCACAAAGGCACTAGTCATCGTGTATCAAAAGAGAATGCTCCTATTTGAATTTGTAATATTTATCCCTTCATTTTTCAAAGTCACCAACTCATCAACAAAGGCCTCCAAACATTGATCTAAATCAGGTTTCTCTGGTTCACAAAATATAGCTACAGTAAATATACGGGGAACTGATAAATTTCTGACTACATAATATAGGCCAAAATGAAAAATTTATTATTAATGCCAAAATCTAGAATGAAAATTAACACATCTCGTAGTTCAATTTATTAGGTATTTTTAAAACTGTGCGAGCATCTTATGGTAAATAATTGGTGATATCTGGTCTTCTTGTGAACCAAGCTAAAAGTTCAGAAAGCGTTGTAAGTGTAATGTTTTTTATATAAAAATCGATCAGTTATAAACGTTCTACGGCAAAATTTTAAAACAAAATTTGTACCATTTGAGATCCTCTGCATCGATTACAGTCTTCTTTTATTTAAAGGTAAATTGGGATTCAAACAGTATATTCAAAACAAGATTCACTCGATTTGGAAGGAAATTATTCCTTATTTGCGATTGTTGTTCCTTCCACCCTTCCTGTTTGACGACCGTGAGCTGAGAATAAAATTAATCCCCAAAGCTCTGATAAAAAAAATCGAAGTTATCCCAGTATAGTAGGGGGAATGAGGGTGATAGATAAAACAATGCAGATAATTATAGTTTCTATTAAGCTAAATATCACTTATATTGTGTAGTTCAATGCCCGTTGCGGTTCTAAACCATCAATACACTCTACTTATGAAGATATACAAAGATCTCTATGGTTGACATAAACTAAATTTATATCTATGGTTACTGTTACCTATGATTTATGTCAACTGTCTTCACACTGTCATAAAAAACAAATATAAAATATATTGAGAAAATATAATATCTCTGAGATGTTTTATAAAATTACAAAACCATACCTTGCAATCAACTATTCCCCTATAGTATATAAGACTTTAAGGAAACATCTTTAAACCCGTAGAATCTTATCTTGGAACGGGCTATTTGTGAGGATACCTTTTATTTTTGACGTCATCTATGCGAGCGTGATAACGTCATCGCTAAAATTTTCAAATGGAAATGTGGGTGTTGTAATGAATCATTCGGAAGTCTTTTGAATACCCATTCAGCCATATCAATTTATGTACAGTCATTGATTTGCGTATTGTCACAAATATTATTGATGAAATTTCAACAGATTTATCAATAAAATGTATTAAGTATTGGTACGATGTATTTATTGACCCACGAAAAAAAATTTTGTAGAGGCCGTCACTGGTAATGAAATATCCTATCTACCTACTTTTCCTTTTTTTAAAAATCTAGTTGCCTTATCAAGATCATCATTGACACTTGGACATAATTAACTTCATTTCAAGTGATTGATAGTATTATTATATTAGACGAATTCAAAAAGTCTTCGTATCTATCAACATGAAGCTGACTTGAACGCGAAGAATTGTGATTCTAATAATGATTGGTTGTGGAGGTAAGGCACGTACGCAGAAAGAAGTATGTTATTTGATAATAAATTCCCAGTGTGTTGATAGCTGTTCATAAACATTTTCCATTTGGTTATTGTGTATGTAGGTACGTATTCCTGATAGTATTGAATAATGTGGATAACCATGTGTAATGTGTAATGATTCAAAATATTTCAACTTACTTCGATGTAAACAACTCTTTAATATCAACAATAAAACAACAACATAAAAAAAATTATTTTGACCTAAAATCTCCATACACTATTCTTATTGAATTCAGGAGTTCTAGCATTGGATCGAGTTTGTTTTTTTATAATATCTTCTCCACAAATATTCACATAGTTTGTCCGCAAACTTGTTCTCCGGAATATGCTGACCCCTTGAAAACTTTTTGGCAGCACTCCATTGGGACTCTATTCTTTGAGTGTGCGTACCATCAGCAGCAACAAACTCAACACTATGGTTGACAGTTTTATGATGATAACCACACTCTGGAAGTTTAGAGTAGCCCTTCCGCATGTCCATGTGGATAATAGACCCTCTCTGAACATGCTGCTCAATAAGCGGTATTAGGCAGTGTGCATCCCTCTTATTATCGGGACATACAATTAACCTTAAATCGTCTGAGTTTTGAGCAATCAAAACCAAAACCCAGTGCCCTTCTACAATTCGTCCTCAATTGTATTTCCTCTGTCCAAATTTGGATTCATCAATCTGAAAAGTCAGTATGTTTATGAATGAAAAATCTGGATAAGATTGGATTTCCGTTTGAAATACAGATTGATAAGGGGAGCGACGTTTCACAATTCGCGCGCGCGAATTGTAAATCTTCGACCCGGCGCAGATTTTTCACTTTATGTTGATAGTTGTTCATAATAATTTTTCATTTGGAAGTTGTGTATGTCCCCTCAGCAGTTTTGGAAATCCTGGCAGTAATATTTGGTAGATGTGTAAATGGAGAGGAACCGCCCAATGAATGGAAAAAAGCAATTATTTCGTCCATATTTAAAAAAGGTAGCCGACGCGACTGTGCAAACTACAGGGGAATTAGTGTTATTTGTACAGTGGCCCGACTCTATGGCAAAGTACTAAGATACAAGATAAAAGCACAAATACCTGAGTCGGAAGAGCAAAATGGCTTTAGGCCGGGACGCTCATGTACGGATGGTATTTTTACAATTAAACATCTAATTGAAAAAAGAATAGAAAGAGGAAGAACGGTTCACTTGTCATTCATTGATCTACAAAAGGCATACGATACTGTCCCACTCAGTAAGTTGTGGGTATCGATGATAAATTTTGGTATCAGCAATGGGTATGTCCAAGCAACAAGGAATTTATATGAGGGCTGCAGTAGTACGGTTAAAGTTGGATCTAACATCTCCGAAGAATTTCTCGTAAATAAAGGCTTAAGACAAGGGTGCTCACTGGCACCGACTTTATTCAAAATATACTTAGAAGAAGTATTAAAAAGTTGGAAGAGGAAATGCCGCGGAATGGGAATCCCAGTAGGACAGGAAACTTTGTACACTTTACTCTTTGCCGACGACCAGATCCTAATAGCAGGAGATAGAGACGACTCTAGTTACATGTTTAGAAAGCTGCATGAGGAATACTCAAGGTGGGGCCTAACAATAAACACAAAGAAGACGGAGTACTTGGTAGTGGGTGAAGAGGAACGGGAGGACTTGGATGTAGGAATCTGCAAAATTAAAAATTTTTGCACATTTAAATACTTAGGCGTTACTTTTACAACAAATGGAAAAAGCACACAAGACAATACGAATAAAATTGGACAAGGAAGACGGGCTATTGGTCAACTTAACTCTTTGCTATGGAGTGACAAAATATCAAAGAAAACAAAAATCATGCTATACAAAGCCATTGTAGAGAGCATTACCACTTATGGTGCTGAAACATGGGAATTGAACAAAAAAGAAAAAAATAGGTTGTTATCTCTTGAAATGGACTTTTGGCGAAGAAGTTGTCGCATTTCGAGACTAGAGCATATCCGAAATGAACGAATTCGAGAAATTATAGGAGAAAAAGAAACTATTCTCGACGCTATAGATAGCAAAATATTAACTTGGTACGGCCACCTTCAACGAATGGAGGAAGATCGATGGCCAAGAAAAATCTATAATTGGACACCAACCGAAAGAAGAAAACGAGGGAGGCCACTGAAACATGAACTTTGCGTTCATTGTTCCAGTTCATATTTTTATTGAAGATTTTCTTCAGAATTTTGATTTTTGGTGGAATAGTTTATAAATATTTCCTAAAAATATTTCATGCAAATAATTAAGAAATTATTTCTCTTTTCTGTTTCGTGGTGGAATAAACTACTAGGCCTAAAATCAAGATTCCTAATGTCTTTTACCGCTAAATTCAAAATTTTGGAATATCTATAAATAAGAATGAGGAAGGTTCCGGCAGGTCTTCTCTCATCGTCTGTCGACGATACAACAACTGTGCAGTAATCCACGTGAAACTTTGTTAAAATTAAAATAATTGCTGTCTTTGATTCTTGAGTATCTGGATTACTGGTATGTTTTTTTTCTATTTGCTAATTTCACATTTTAATAATTTCTTTTCTGAATATCACTAATTTTCTATAAATATTTTCTTACAAAATGGCTACCCATTTTGAGAGCCATATATTTCCTCTCCTATCCAGCCAAGGATATTTTAAAGTATTATGAATTTGTTTTTTTTTTGTATAATTCAGATATTTGTCCAGGATGAATCCTTAAGTTCAATCAATAAATTGTAATGTTTTGCACTGGACAGATATCCTTGTTATCTTCATATTTTTTTTTGTAAACTTTTTCTTATATACCGGTATGTTTTATAGCACAGTTGCTGGGATACAGTTTCTGGAGAACAGTTTCTGGGGCTTAGTAGCTGATAGTAACTGGTAAATTGATAGTACCTAGAATACCTGAAAGAAAAAAATACAGAACTGTAAAACTAGCAGTGCCTGGTAGACAGGGAGAGCTTCCTTATACCTGCCAGAAGCGGTTTCATGGAGAAACTAAATAAACTCAATAGCGGGAGACCACCGTCCCAGGCTAAGCTGCAGATTTCAGTTGTATTGGATAATATCTCCATCAACATCTATCCATCGACATCACATACCAAAGTCGACTTTAAGTATTTTTTTTATAAATTATAATTTACTAACCCTTTTTATATAATTGTAAGTTAATATATACATTATTTTACTTCTTTAGTTTTATTTATTATACAGAAACGTACTTTTTAATTTTTCTCTCAACAGATTAAAGTTAGCTAGCCTTCAAATTTGATTTTGTTTCTAATTTTCTTTTAGGAAAGAAAATTAGTGGCGCCCTAAAACTGCCTTTTCTTTTTTTTTCCAATTTTTTCTTGTATAAGATCAATAAGTAACAAAGTCCTGCGAACTGGCTTAGTTGCTACCAAATTTAAGTGGTTAGTTAGGCAAGAACCTACATTACATCATAAAATCAATTTTTTTTACATCCAACCATATTGTTTCATTGGTGTTAAACTTTACATAGTGTTTCACCACCTAGAAGATGGAAAGAAGATGTTGAGGGTGCCATGAATACAAGAGGACTCCAAGAAGATGATTGGACAGATAGGAAACTGTGGAGGTTGAGAAGCGGAAGACGACGACGTCGTAAAAGAAGCCGCATAAAAACAAAAAAAGTAGTATATCAATTTGAGCGCGTTTTTCAGAATAATTATGTATAATCATGTGAATTATTTTTTTACCTGTACTACAATTCCAGGCCCTCCAATTTTTGGCAAGGAAAGCTGCATTTGCGTAAATGCATTCGTAACCATTTCTCTGCAGTAACGCATTCGCGCTGCAAGGGTAGAACTGGCTGAGTTCTCTCCAACTCCCAATGAAATCCTTTCATAGCTTTCGTTATGAGCATAACAATACCCTGTAATATGGACTTTTTGAATTGAGAATGATGAAATATGATGGAAAAACTCACCAAAACTCCTCTGGAGACAAATGGCTATTTTCGAACCATGTGTTTTTTGGTACCGATATATCCGGTCTACATTTTTTTGATTTGGGACATCGGTAAATTCCCAAATCAGTTTCTCCATCTAAATAATAGGAGAAGAGTTCAGGCCGATCTTTATGGCCCTTGTATTTCTTTTTACAATATGGTCTTGTTGGCACTAAACCATGAGTGCGAGCAAATTCGATTGCTTCAATTCGAGTTCTCGGAAGAGAGAGTTCACTTATCGAAGTCATTATCGAAATGACAGTTCTCTGACATTTTTAAATCATAGTGATACACAAACAATAATCATTGACGTGCGACCCATAGTTAAGGTAGAATAAACTCAGCGCAATGGAAATTTTCTTGATGATACTGTACCTTTGCGTTTCTTTAATCGTTTCAATTTTCCTTTGTGTCCACCATTTCGATGGTCCACTACAACAGTGTTTCATAACTACTTGCATATGATTACAAGTAATTAACCTGGTAAACGCGAGTATAAGCTATCAGCATTGTGAAATTGAGGTTTTCGCCCTTTCTTCACCATCAAAACGGTTGCCAGGACAGCGGATTTTTCGCAAAGCTAGTTTCAGCCATACTGAGGCTGCTGATTTGGTAATCGTGCATTTCTTCACCATATTATTTAGGTTTTTGTGTACCCGATGACATGGCGGTTTTACAATAATTGATTTCAGCTAAACGATAGTGATATACCCGGCAACCGCGCATTTCCTCACTATATGATTTTGGTTTTTGCTTACTACTGATCACCAAAATCGTTGCCATGAAAACAGTTTTTCATATGATTTAGGTTTTTGTGTACCCGTTACCATGGTAATGATGGCAAGTTTTTCCATAACTGATTTCAGCTAAGACAAAGTGGGGTCAACTTGGCAACCGCGCATTTCCTCGCCATGGGATTTGGGCTTTTGTTTACTACTAATCACAACAATCGTTGCCATGCCAACAGTTTTTCCATAACTGATTTCAGCTAAAAGAAAGTGGGTACAGCTTGGCAACCGCGCATTTCCTCACCATGGTATTTGAGTTCTTGTTTACTACTAATCACAACTATCGTTGCCATGGTAACAGTTTTCCATAACTAATTTCAGCTAAAAGAAAGTGAGGTCAACTTGGCAACCGCGCATTTCCTCACCATATGATTTGGGTTTTTGTTTACTACTAATCACAACAATCGTTGCCATGGCAACAGTTTTTCCATAACTGATTTCAGCTAAACGAAAGTTGAGCCAAATCTTTTAATGGGAAGGTAATCAAACCTGTTGGAGAAATTTTTGTAAAAATTAGGTATAAGGAAACTTTGATAAATAATTGTAGACTTTTTTGTTATTAAGAATGGTACCACCCCCTTATTAGGTAGGGATTTAATGCATTTATTTAATATTAAGATTGCAGCTTCTGTGGTAACTAGCATAAACAAAACGCAAGAATGTGGTGATGAAATATCAATTTTAGTAAAAAAATATAATAATTTATTCAGTGATGAGTTAGGACACTATAAATTGGAGAAGGTTGATTTGAAAATAAATCAGGAAGCAAGGCCTATTTTTTGCAAGCCCCGACCATTGCCATTTTCTTTTAAACAGGCCATGAGTTAGATGATCTAGAGAAAAGGGGTGTCATTTCTTTGATTGACCATTCCGATTGGGGAACTCCTCTAGTTCCCGTCGTCAAGGAGACAGGTAAGATCAGAATATGTGCAGATTACAAGATCACAGTAAACAAATATTTGGTGGATGTGAAGCATCCTCTACCTAGGATAGAGGATTTATTTGCGGCTCTCCAAGGTGGTGAATGTTTTACTAAATTAGATTTCAAAAATGCCTACAACCAGCTAGAGCTTTCGGAAGAGACAAAGAAGCTACTTTGTTGGAGCACTCATAGAGGTATTTACCAGTTAAATCGGTTACCATATGGTACCAAACCAGCTTGCAGCATATTTCAAAAAATTGTTGAGAAGGTTCTTATAGGTATTCCAGGTGTTATTAATTTCTTGGATGATATTGTGGTAACGGGAAAGAACAGGGAGGAACATTCACAAAATCTGGAATTGGTATTTCAGAGACTGGAGTATTCAGGTTTAAAACTTAATCTAAAAAAAATGTAAGTTTTTTGAATTTGAAATCAAGTATTTAGGTCACATTATTGATAAGGAAGGCTTGAGAAGGAATCCGGATAAAGTCAAGGCAATTATGGAATGCCCTAGACCTCAGAATGTTTCAGAAGTTAGAGCTTATGTGGGTATGATAAATTATTACGGTAGGTTTATTCAAGATTTATCAAGTTTGTTAGAACCATTTTATAAATTGTTGAGAAGTAATGTAACTTTTAAATGGTCGGTTAGTTGTGGGAATGCTTTTCTGAAGGCTAAGGAAGCCATGTGTTCTGATGTTAGTTTAGCACATTATGACCCTGACGTTAGCCTTAAGCTAATATGTGATGCATCGAAAATAGGACTGGGGGCAGTTTTAATGCACGTTTATCCCGATGGATCCGAGAAACCAATTAGTTTCGCTGCCCACATTCTATCAATATTTAATGGGTCGTCATTTCATTCTTTGTTCAGACAATAAACCATTAGCAGCCTTACTAGGGGAAAATAAGGGCATACCCCAGATGGCAGCAGGCCGACTGCAAAGATGGGCGTTATTTCTAAATGGATTTGATTATACATTTAGCCACATTAAGGGTTCTGATAATGGCTCAGCCGATGGACTTTCAAGGTTACCTCTTCCTGCTGTGAAGGTGAAGGAAGATGACTTGGAATTTGACAATTTTCATTTTATAGTTGAAGAAAATATTCCAATAACAGGGGATCAAATAAAGAAAGAGGTGCGGTCAGATATCTTGCTGAGTACGGTCTATAGGTATATTAGGGATGGTTGGCCATACTCAGTGGCAGATGAGTTGAAACCTTTTGCCAATAGGTCAAAGGAAATTTCAATCGATAATGAATTGATCATGTGGGGGTATAGAGTGATAATACCTACCAAATTTCGTAAACAACTCTTACATGAATTACATGGTGTTCATAGTGGTATTGTTAGAATGAAAGCAGTTGCGAGACAATACTTTTGGTGGCCAGGGTTAGATAGCGACATTGAAACATATGTCAAATCTTGTGATGCTTGTATTAGAAACTCAGTTTCGCCAGCTAAGGCCACATTACAGAAGTTCCCAATGAGTTCGCATGTGTGGGATAGGATACATATAGATTTTTTGGGACCTTATCATGGTCATAACTATCTAATAATCACAGACGCTTTTTCTAAATGGCCTGAGGTTTATGAAATGTCGAAGACCGACACCGCGAACACTTTAAACAAATTGAGAGATTGTTTTGCGAGGTTTGGGCTACCAAACAAAATTATTTCAGATAACGGATCTCAATTTATTTCAGAAGAATTTCAAAATTTTTGCAAAACCAATGGAAGAGAACATTCAACTTCAGCTCCGTATCATCCTACAACTAATGGTGCTGCGGAAAATTCGGTCAAGTCTCTAAAGTACGCGTTAGACAAATTATTATCTGATAAGGGCAATAAAGACAACATTTCAACAATGATTGTAAAGTATTTATTTTCATACAGAAATACACCGCACTGTGTAACTGGGCAAACTCCAACCAAGTTAATGTTCGGGCGAAAGATAAAAGCTAGGCTCGATTTTTTAACACATACTAATTTTCAAAAGGTGGCTATGGATAGGCAAGTCAAATTCCATAAGGGAAATAGGGTAATAGATATACAGGAGGGCGAATATATTTATGCTAGAGACTACAGAGGCAACCAAGTAAAACCCAAGTGGACAAAATGTTTAGTTATAAGGCAACTTGGGCACCAGACATTCGTGTGTCGACCGTTAGATAATCAGAATCTTGAGTGGAAAAGGCATATAGATCAGATATTAAAATGTAGTAGTTTTTATGAAGGTACTTTTCAAGAGATGAATAATGAACAATTGGTAAAGCATGAGCCATATAATAACAATCCAAATCACTTATCCATTGAAGAAGATACCTTAAATTCTAATGTTCAAACTAGTATATCAAATTCAGAAGGTGATAGCAATAATAAATTGGTGGAGGAAGTCGTTGCTTCGCAAAATGCGGATATTCCTGAACCCAGGGATTCTCCTAAGCAAACTTGTGGTTCAAAACAAGTTGTGTCACCTAATATTTCAAGTAGGCCCAGGCGGACCATTAAGGCACCTGTGCGCTTAGATTTGTAACATTTTTAATATGTATTTCTCATTTTGGTGAGGAGGGATGTAATATATTGCCATAACATTATTCAGTGGCTGTTGTGTCCCGACCATATTATACAGAAAAAGAAGAAGAAAATATAGATAGGTTAGAAAATAAGCACATGTTCACGAGTTGTTTGATAACTACTTAGCAATAAAATTAGTTAGTTATTTTGTATTGATTTTATTATTCCGAGGATACACCACACGGAAATTGTTGAATATACTGTTATTATTACAAATATTTTACCTTCCTAAATCGGCTTCGGTATGCACCACTTATCAACTAACAGAATTGTCTTTTAAAAATATGAATTCCGGGAACCGGATCGGTAACAAACTTTCGGACAAAAGAAGCGTTTAAAAGCCTGGTTTCTCTGACCAGATCGGCCTGAAATATTTCGCCGAATATTCGTATACAAAACGCTCTAGGTTCCCGAATTCATTTTGTTCAGAAGTTTCGTCTCTCCGTGGTTTGTCTGCCGATTTAAAAATTCGTTGCGATAAATTTCGGTCGTGTTTTTTCAGTCTGTCAACTTGACGTAGGGTGCTTCTTGCATCTCAAAATTGAAAATGGATGAAATGGATTTTTTTATTGCTATGGTTTTAGAAGAAGAACAGGATGATGATGATGAGTCTGCGTTACTAGCAGTATGCACCGAAAATAACAAAGTTTTGAAAATGTTTAAGAACAGGGCCAAAGAAGGAGTTTATGAGCTGTTAGTGCTAAAGCATCTTTCGGACAACGACACAAAGTTCAAAGAATTTTTCCGTTTAACTCCACATCTGTTCCATAGTGTACTAAATCATATAAAGGACGAAATCAGTTCGCAACCTACAAATAAACATCCGGCTCCAATTTCTCCCAAAGAGAAGTTATGTCTCACATTAAGGTAAGTTAAAAAAATATATTTCGATAGATACATAATCCTCATTTCAAAATCAGGAATATCTAATAAAGTAATATTTTATTCATTTTAATAAAAAAAGTAATAAAACTGGTAAACTCTTAACAAACTTACTTAAGGCAACATATTTAACGGATTGTAGGAGGTTAAGTAGTTCTTTATCGTAGAATCTGATGGCTCCATTGGTTCCTGATCAGTAGAATTGTTGTAAGAAGTTTTGTGATGTCCATATTCCGTTGGTCCTGGCTTGTTGTTGTAAGAAGTGTCGGGATATCGATGTTCTATTTGTTCTGGCTTGTTGTAAGAAGGGCCGGAATGTCCATATTCTGCTTTTATGGCATGAAAAAAAGAAGTATCGTCAGAGTGTGATATCGAAAGGGATGGGCTTGAGTAGATATAATGGCACCTCAGGCAGACATCCGGTCAGCGGTGCATCCGTTATCAGACATTTGGGCAGCGGTATAGTTAGTGCATCCGTTATCAGCCATTTGGTCACCGGTCTAATTAGTGCATCCGTTATCAGACATTTGGTCAGCGTGCATCCGGCTCGACACACCCTGTAAAAACACCCTGTATAAAATTATATTTATCAACACAAAAGACAATTGTAGTTCCACACCCTGTATAAAAAATCATATTTATCAACGCAAAAGACAATTGTAGTTTCACACCCTGTATAAAATCATTTCATCAACGCAAAAGACAATTGTGGTTTCACGCCATATATAAAATCATATTTATCAACACAAAGACGATAATTCAATTCAAGGTTTAAGGTAGTGAGATAAGGTGGTGGAATACTTTGTAATACATTCTAAGAGACGTGCCACGTGCCAATACTTTTCTCAAGGTTTTAAGGTAGTAATAAAAAATACATATAATAGAAAATGCTTATACAAAATACACAGTATGGTATTTTTGTCGCTGTGGAAAATTAAAAGAAACCTTGTTTACTAAGTTGACAAATCACAGACTAGTGGTCAGATTGCCAAGTTTCACACACACACGTGGATCCCATGAGCCATCATTCATATACAAACACAAAAATGAACGTTTTGATGCGGATGCAAATATTTTCAGCAATGTGCTACCCAAAAACTTTGAAAAATCATTTTATAGTTCTGGTCTGGTCGATATTTTCTACATTGTTGGAAGGAATAATATGTAATTCAGTTTGATGGCCCAGAATGAAATGTCAAATTATTAAATAATCTCAAATTGTCTATTTGGTACTTAGACCCACAACAAACGCGAGCAGTGTACTTTCGGAACACTCCCTAACTTTCAGTGGTATGCTTAGGAGAATTATGTAGTATAAAATCATTTTATCAACACAAAAGACAATTGTGGTTTCACACCCTGTATAAAAATCATTTTATATTTATCAACACAAAGACGATAATCGACCAATTACTCCTCAAGGTTGAAGATAAAAATGTTCTCAAAATATTCACACACGGTTTTGATATTTTCAATCGCCCGGTTGTCAACGTAGAAGCATTTAAAGGGAAAGTAGTCGCGAAAGAGGTAAGTTTTTTATATTTGGTAGAATGTGTATTCGTTCAAAAATGCTCTTTGTGGTAAAATCTAAGGGGGGAAATTAAAATGCAATTCAGCATTCAACAAAAGAAAGTAGATTTTGATAGTTCAAGTTTGATACCTTAAGTAATAATAAATGTTTCTTGAATGTATATAAAAATGTACTCTTATTGTTATAGATATGAATACGTGAAAGCTGCATGAAAATAACTTGCGAAAATATAGAATGTCTGGCAGATTTCTTCGAAGTATCAAAATCACCATGGAACCTTACCAAACAAATCGCAAGAAAATTTGCAAAAGTGTGAATAATTTTAATACAACTGTTCAAAATGATCAGTCACGCTTTTGCAGAAATCTCAATTTTGTTCATTGTTCACGAGACATTCTGTACTAAGACCGAAATGCTGTACATGCTAGATCTGACTGGAACTACATATTTGAAGATGAGTCGGAATATTGCATAAGCTTTAACTATTATAGGATTGATAGATATAAAGATGTTATAGAAGATTGAGGAAACGATTGCAATCAATATTCCATGATGTTTGCGTGTCAGAAGATATAATTGGTGTATCACAAGATTGGTGGTGTCAAAGCTGCTATAGAACAATACTTTTGAAACCCATGCTAAAGATTCTTGTATTGCGAAACTACATAATTCTCCTAGAGCTCTTAGGGTGGATAATGATATCGATCATTTTGACGGATTCCAGTATTTGTAATTTTTTTTTATTCCATTTGTATAAACTTTTTGTCAGGAGAGTTTTTGTAATTAAGACTCTGTGTAAGTAGATAATGATTATAATAATGTATTTTTCATTCATTTTCTTCATGCTCACGTGGAGACAATGCTCTTGAAGATTAAGGAAGTGTGGTTTTAATCAAATCAGGTAATAAACAATTGATTTATTCATAAAAAGATATAATTTTACTAAGTAAATTCTTCAACTGATCTCTTAATCCTCCATCAGGACACGGTATTCCAAAACGGTTCCAATTAAATTTTCCAGCTTCCATAATCTTCTTTGTATATTCACTAAATTGATAATATGTGTCTTCTTTCAAGAAATATATATGTCCATCAATGAACTTGAAGGCACTTGTTATACCAAGTGGTAGACCCGGAAATTGATCAATAATTCGCCCACGCGCCCTTACATTGAACGGAAACAGGGTAAATTCGATATAATTATAGTTATCGTAAAAATCAAAATTTCTACCATGATAGTCTCGAATGCATTGATTTCCATGAATTTAAAATTAATAATATTTACCGATATGTGTAAATCAGGGAAAGATGTTGTAAGAAAGTGTTTAGAGCTGTTGTCGAATACCAATAGAGAACCATCAAAATTTTGAGAAATATGGGATATGGATAAAGACTTCAGCTGCTCAGGAAGGTAATAGTTGAGATAATCAGGATTTGAGGGTATTCGCATGTCATTTAAATCAAATTTCCATAGAAAATTCTGGTGCCCAACATATAGCCGGAAATTTGGAAAAGTAGGTGCAGTCGCCAGAAACATAAAGGTTGGTATTGTTATATCACATAAGTTCTTGATTGGTGTACTAGGATGTTTTTTATAAGGTGTGGTAATTGTTGTTATCAAGGGTTTGGCTGATGTCTTAGGAATTTTAGGTCCATAGAGGCTATTTATACCCAAAATATCATCTTGACTAATATCCTGCACATATTCATGATACCAAGGAAACATTATTGCATCTTCAACATCACTGTGTCCTAAACCTAAATTATGACCAATTTCATGTACTAATACCATTAGAAGATTAGTTTTTCCATCTGACGGTGCGCTTAGTCCAGTAAAATCCCAATTGTCATCACTATCAATATGAAGTTCAATACATTTATCATCACCTGTAGGGAAAAATGCATGAGCAAGTACTTGGTCCGAACCATCAAATGGAAATTGACAAGCATGATTTCCTTCACAGTCTGCTCGATTCCAGTGTACTCTTCGTCCAAAGAAAATGGTAATGTCAGGTTTATGTTGTATCGGAGAGGTAATTTGCGTGAATTGAAAATTGAAAACTTTCTCCCACATACTAAAAGCTTTTTCCGTTAAATGTTTAAGTGTAGAATTGGCTTTAGGGAAATACCGATATAGGTTGGTATTGTTCCATTTGGCATGAACTCTGTAATTGTTTTCGGCTTGAACACATCGAGGTTTGGATAGCAATCGAACTGTAGCATCATTTAGATCACCACTCACTGGAAGATTATATCGTTCTTGGAAAGCTCCTAAGGTACTTTTAAAATCTGTGCTGCTGACGTTGGAAGTGTTTATGTAGCCATATTTCTTTAAATAATCTATAGCTTCAGATTTATTGAGTGACAGAACTTAATGACTGACACAGAATATCAACAGAATGCGACCGATCATAATGATGATCTAAATAAGAATGATGTTTATCTCTTTAAACATCCTTAAATATATAGTAACACATAATTAGAAATGCTTATAGATGGGAAACCCGTGGAGCCCTCTATTCATACGGGTGGCGCTTGAGAGTCCCGTCAGTACCTCTTCAGGTTGTGAACTTCGCTAACAGCCGAAAAAAAAGATTCCTGTAATTTATATTTTTTGCAGTATATTCAAAATTACTGTAATTTTACTTTTATTGCAAATGACACGATCCATTTTTCGATATTTCAATTTGAAGTTACTCATCATTAGATTGATATCCAATAATAACAATGAAAGTCAAGTAAATTAAATGAAATGTCAAAAAATGGATCATCTGAATTGTGAAAAATAAAGCAATAATCATCAAGTTTATAAATTTTATTGATTGAAAGTATAAAATAAATGAAACGTTTTTTGTACATAATTAAATAACAAACATGAAGAAAAATGTTGGTAATTCAACAATGATGCTGGGAAGTTGTATGGAAGAATAACTACTACTTTTGTCACTTTCTATTCAATGGAACATGTTTTTGATGAAAATAAAGTCGTTCAAAATCATCAGTTTTAAAATTATTTAAATCATTTACATAAATCTGATTTACTTAGTAGACAATCCGTTTACACAATAGTTCATAAATTTAAGAATGTTTTTCAATTAGTCAATTGGTGGTTTTGGAAATGTGTCTGTTAGTCAGTATAAAACTTTCCGAGGGAGCTGGAAGGTAGACACATTCATCAAATTGTTTGATTACTTGTCCCTCGTTATCCGAGCTACTCTTCAACACAAAGTGTGTTCCCAGATTTGGGAGTCACTCTTCTCAAACAAAGTGAACAGGTCCCCAGATTTGGGAGACTTTACATTTGCTTGGTCGCCGCTATAAAAATTCACTAGTTTTACTGGCTACTCTTAGGGAGGAGGTAGATAGATAAATTCAAATATTACTAATAAACTAGATACATTGTCGTTTGTATCCATAAGGAACGGAGTCATAGTTATCAATTCTTTTTCGTTTTGTAAATGTTGCACGGAATACTTTAGTTACTTCTTTGGTGATGACAGAATGGTCGGCATTTCTTAATATATTTCGAGAAGTTATACATTCATCGCAGGCGTCAGCAATGATCATGTCTTTTAATTTATCAAAATTTACTTTTTTATGGGTGTTGTAATTAAGAGTTATTCCTTTAACTTTTATAATATCCAGTGTCTTATCTTCTGTTGTTGAATAAACTCTATATGCGTATAGTTTTGGACCTCCAGAAACAAAGTCCGTTATGTAACTCCCTTCGCCATACTCGCATAGTTCATCAGTCATATCGCCGAGGTAATTACCCAAAGGTACTTCATATTCGTCACCAGGGCGAGAAATATAAATAACAGAGTCAGTATCATGATACATTACTCTATCAAGTTTTTCCAAATATGAGTATAATTTTAGTCTAGCGAGGGCAGTTGTATAAGCAGCCAGCACTACGTTAACTGTTGGTAGTGAAACATATGCCTCATCTTTGAATGACCAGTTCACGACGAGAGTATTTTCGTTAACCGGAAATATATGGTGGACTTCTTTGTACGGTTGTGTAAGGATGTCTAACAGTTCTGCCGGATCATTAACAATAGAAGACTTGCTTTGATTCCGAAGTTGCCCAAATGTACCCCAAAAAGATGTTATGATTGATTTACCCACTTGACGACGTCCAGGGTTGAACTCTATTTCGTCAGGACATAGCTCTACCCCCTCCCTTTCAAAATAATCTTTTATATACCTCTTTTTGTCTTCATCAGACTTACATTCCGGTGGCCACCCACTAGCTTGCTGTTTTATTTTGAGGAAATTGGATATATATTCATTAAAAAGGCCGCCAGATTTCTTGTTAGGGTCATACTGTACAACCTCATATTTCCAAATTTCATACATTGCTAATATTTTATAGTCTTTTTCCAAAGCTTTCAGTACTTCGTCCATTACCCAAGTTCCAGTAATTGCACGTTCTTCTTCTGTATGATAACACTCTTCCTTAATCATATTTTCGCAACAAGAACGACAAAGAGGGAACATGAGCTTATTATTGGATTTATATGGGAGAACTGGGTGATAGAGATTTGTAGGAGGCAACACTTGACATTAGATCAGCCCATCTGTTTGATTTAAATTCAAAGTATAACATTCTTCACCTACAAAAACTTCAGGATGTCCTTTAATATATTTTCCATACTTATTAATATAGGGGTATAAACTACAATAGTTCGTGTAATTAATTTTTTCTCCCTTTTTACATGAATAATATAGTTTTGTGGCGTCCGTTCGTCCCCCATAAAAAGCATCCCGAGCCTGAAGAGGTGTTTGAAAAAACAGAGGGTGTTTTTCTGTATATGAAGCTATATGTGGATTTTTTTCCATTTCCCTACGAAAATCACACTCCCATTTCACAATTACTTCGTGGCCGAGAGCTCTTAATTTTTCATTTTTTGTTATGGTCGCTTCGTACCGTTGTTCATAAGTAAGGGATGGCTCCTCATAAGTAGGTGTGTCTCTCTTGTATTTAATGCATTTTGGACAACCATGGAAGTAGCACCCTTCAAATCCAAAAACTTCTCGAGTTGCATGACAGTATCCATCCAACTTAAGACCGTTTATCACAACTTCTCTTCCTCGAGATGCGTGTTCTATTCTTATATCCCTCTGATGTTCTTCCCACAATAACCATTGAATGGCTATTTTAGACTGTTCATCACGACACCTATAGCCATTGTTTGGAATCAGCCCGATGGTATTCGGTTTTAAAAAGTTTCTTCTAAATATTTTATTACAAACTCCAGGTAATGTTATGGCTTCGATGAACGGGTCGACCCCTCCTTCTTTTAAAAGTAACTCTCTGAACTTTAAGCAAGCTTGAGCCAGTATGGACACGTCGCTTATACAGTATGAGATAATTTCGGATTTGAAGTCAAAGACATATCCTTGATCGGAGAGTTTTTTATGCCAAGTGATGAGCTGATTTCTGGCATCGTTCTTTTCGTTCAGGGAGGGGGAGTATTTTAGATTTTCTGGGTCGTTGTATTCGAGTGCAGGTATCTGACCAACGTAATCCCAGTTTTCGGCTTTGTTGAACAAGTGGGGGAAGTAACCCTTTTTAATGTTTTCCAAGCCGAACACTTTAGGCAGTTTTGCTAGAGGCATCGGAAAATAGTTTAGAGAGTCGATAAAACTAACATTACCCACTTTTAATTGTAATAATTTTGTTCCTCTGGTGATCAGTTCTGGTGTCAAATCTGTTTTTGTCATGATATGATTTAACATAAACTGATTATCATACAGACCACCTGCATGACCAATTACAATTATTTTCTTAAACAGAGCTCTCTGATTCAATACATATTCCATAAATCGAGCAACCGGGTCAATCCTCAAAATTTGATACCTAACACCGCAGTCACACCACTTTATGTTAGTACCTATACATGTTGCACAGTGTTGCTCAAACACACACAGGTTTGCTTTATGTAGTAGTGAACCGTCAGTCATTACTTCTTCTTGTGTACATTCAAGGTCATAAAATATAAATAGAACGCCATTCATTGATGGCTTGCGTGTGTCTATAGGCATAAAACAATGGTGAGGTGATGGCTTATATTCTCTACACACCTTGCAAAATACCTCATTACATGTGTGTACTCTATCTTTCTTAAATGTCTTCGAACATAATTTACACGAGGTCACTTGCTCACAGAGTTTAGTCTCAATGTGATGATTATAGCATAACTGACCTCTAAAATAGCGATTACACTCGTTGCACACAATTTTCTCACAGGATGTACAAGGTGGCGATTGATTGCACGCTGGACAACTTCTATCACAACGATGAGTGTCTTTATTAGTGAAGGGCGTGTGACAATCTTCGCAAAAATAACTGCAACAAAATGCAAATGATGTTATTACATTATAGTGGTTTTTGTGATGCAATAGGTTAATTTTCTCATATCCACCTATGCCTTCGTACAAGATATTTCGGCCCTTTGTACCGTACTTGTAAACTGTTATTGTATAATCTGTCAAATATTCCTGAAATTTTCTCAATTCTGGTATACCACCACCCTCTTTGGGTATCTCGATACCACTAGCTGTTAATAGTTCTAAAGTTTTTTCAGTCTGAAGGCTCTTGATTACTCGGACTTTGTTTTTATCACAATCGTTATCTGCATATGCCTTCGCTACCACCAGTGCCCTAGCTAAACATAAATTGTCTTAATTATTTATTGTGATAACCCCATTGCGGCTGGTACATTCTGTGTCAATATTATTGTATTTATTGTTACGCTTCTTGCCTTTAGGCATTTTTACAGTTGTCGCTCCAAGACAAAACGTTTCGGTATCAAATGCTGATGAATTAGATTGATACACTTTCGAAATCATATCCCATATATCTTCAAACTTTATTTGTGAAGCCATTCGAAAAGTTATCCAACCATCACCTCGATTAAACTGTTTCGAGCAAAAAGTAAACCCGATCTGATCACTTGACTCTGTTCCTTCTGTTACTTTATGAACTATATCTTTAAGCCCTTCTTCGTTCCATTTTATTGGATCAGAGTTTTCGGGGGCTGGGCGAATCTTAAACTCTATAGTTCTACCAGTTAATTTAAATTTGTGAACTTTCTTGATAATATCTTTGGTTATCAAAAACTTTTCCATTGTTCCAAATATAGAAAACTAGCAGAATTCCCAAATCAACAAATTTACCCAAGATTTCCCGGAAACAAAATTGATAAATGGTTTATCGCTCGACTGATTACAGTGACTGAATTTTAACCTCCGAGCAGGTGTATAAATAGTACCCCAAAAAGGGGCGTGGCCTATTGAGCTCTTTTCAGGTATTCAAATCAGTGTTTTTATCAGGGGTCGTTTTACTGTGAGTAGATAACCAATGATAAGAGGTGTTCTATTTATAACTATATTATTGAATGAGAAAAGATCGCCTACAAGGTCAATTGCAAAATATAAAATACCTGAAAAGTGCTGCTGTTTTCATGTGAGAAATTGTGGTAGACAGGTGAGGTTTCACGTGTTACAATGATTAAAAATTTATGTTGACGAAAATCTGGATTTATTGATAAAAATACAGAGGCTCTTAACTATTAGATTTTACAGAAGTAATTTTTAAACAAAAAGTTTCCGTGCTTAGTCCTGTCGAGTTGGATTGATAAATTGAAGATATAGTTGTAATATAAAAAACCTTCGACTTTTAGGCTTTAATCCACAAAAACATACACATAAGTATCAACTTGACAGTATGTATGAATGTGACAATGTAACAATCCAAAAAAACAATAGTAAGGGCAAATATTATACACACTACGAGAATTTAAATAGTAAGGAAGACTCATATCAATTATATGACATTCTCCCCAGGTTTATTAAAGTTCATAACAACTTAAATGCTCCGGAGGATGTCGCTCTCTAGCAGAACGACGGACTGTAGGTACTTCTGGTTCAGTATTACTTGGAAGATTTTCAGTTATCTCAATTTCAGAAGATTCTTCTCGTGACTGAAAGTCTGCAGAAACCTTGTCTTCAGATGGGGAGTTAACTGTCGTTTGTAGTTCCTCTGAATCCATATTAACGTTGGCGTCTGATGATAAAGTTATATCTCCACAAGGTGCTAGGTGTTTCAGTGACACAGTTGATTCTTTTCCATCTTGGTGACGAATTAGAGCATATTCTGGATTTGCCTCTAATAGTTCAACTTCTTCCACTAAGGGATCGTATTTGCTGTGACGAATGAACTTCTTCAAAAATACAGATGTGGATGGCTTCAACCAAGTTGGTAACGATGTTCCATAGGATGATCGACGGAGATGATTGAACATACGTTCATGGGGTGTACAATTTGTTTCAGTGCACAACAGAGATCGAATGGAATGGAGTGCATCTGGAAGAGCTTCTTCCCATTTTTGTGTTCCTAAGCCTTTACTTTTAAGAGCTAAACTTATACTTCTCCATATAATTCCATTGTACCTTTCTATTTGTCCGTTTCCTTCAGGGTTATATGGTGTTGTTCGACTGGTTGCAACTCCTTTAGAATGAAGGAAATTAACTAAGTCATTGGATAAAAACTGTGATCCTCGATCCGAATGAATGTAAGCAGGCATTCCAAAAACTGAAAATAATTCCACGAGACAATTTATAACAGATGCAGTAGTGATATCCTTGCAAGGGTATGCAAATGGAAATCTCGAGTACTCATCAACAATTGTCAAGAGATATTTGTTTTTAGTGCAGCTGGGCAATGGACCTTTGAAATCAATGTTAAGACGTTCTAACGGTGAAGTTGCTTTAATCAAATGCGAATTCTTGAGTTTGAGAAATCTTGGCTTCAGTTCGGCACAAACAGGACAAGACAAAATCATTTTCTTGACATCTTCGAAAGAAAATGGAAGATTTCGATGACGTACAAGATGGTACATTCTTGTGATGCCTGGATGACAGAGTGACTGGTGTAAATCGAATAATTTATTACTACTTGTGGTTCCACAAATTCGAGAGAAGGCATCAGCTGCTTCATTTGATCGTCCAGGACGGTAAACGATATCGTAGCTGAAACACGATAGTTCCAACTTCCATCTTTGAATCTTTTCGTTTTTAATTTTACTAGAATGCTTTCTGTGAAACATGAACGAGACAGCCTCTTGATCTGTGATGATTTTGAAATGTCTTCCTATTAAAAAATGTTTCCATTTTCTTATGGACTCTATGATAGCATAAGCTTCTTTCTCTACAGAAGAATGTGCCTTTTCAGATCCTGAAAAAGTTCTTGAATGGAATGCTACAGGTCGCCCTCCTTGGTTCAGTGTAGCGGCTAAAGCAATGTCTGACGCATCTGTTTCAATGACCAAAGGTTCATCACCAGAGACTGTCCACAAAAGAGCTTTTGCAATATCGTCTTTCAATTCATTGAACATTTTGGCAGCATCAGCTGATACGGGAAATGACTTACAGTCAATAAGTCTTCTGATTTTATCAGAATATTTTGGGATCCACCTGGAGTAGTGGGCAAACATTCCAATTATTCGTCGTAGAGAAGATATATCTTGTGGCACAGGCAACTTCAAAAGTGGTTCCAATCTACTAGGGTCAGGTTTCAAAGTACTATTTTCTATCACATACCCTAGAAGACATATAGATTTTTGTGAAAATTTAGACTTATTTTCATTAATTGTAAGCTGATATTTGTCGATGACGGACATAAACTTCCTGAGGTTTGCATCATGTGTTGACCGATCTTCGCCGCATACAGTTATGTCATCCAAATCTTCTGAAATTGAGATAACTGAAAATCTTCCAAGTAATACTGAACCAGAAGTACCTACAGTCCGTCGTTCTGCTAGAGAGCGACATCCTCCGGAGCATTTAAGTTGTTATGAACTTTAATAAACCTGGGGAGAATGTCATATAATTGATATGAGTCTTCCTTACTATTTAAATTCTCGTAGTGTGTATAATATTTGCCCTTACTATTGTTTTTTTGGATTGTTACATTGTCACATTCATACATACTGTCAAGTTGATACTTATGTGTATGTTTTTGTGGATTAAATTGTAATATAAAAAACCTTCGACTTTTAGGCTTTAATCCACAAAAACATACACATAAGTATCAACTTGACAGTATGTATGAATGTGACAATGTAACAATCCAAAAAAACAATAGTAAGGGCAAATATTATACACACTACGAGAATTTAAATAGTAAGGAAGACTCATATCAATTATATGACAATAGTATTCCACGCATCATCAAACGACACGTCCTTGGCCTTTCTGAAGTTAATCCAACCTTCCCCTCTAGTAAGTTCTTTGGAGCAAAAAGTGAAACCCACATAGTCTTCACCCGACAAGTTTTCAGTACCCTTACGTACAATTTGGGTGATGGCATCTTTCACCCATAATACCGGATCGGCATCCTTGGGGATCTCTTTGATTCTTATCTCCAGAGCTCTAGCCAACATGCAAAAACGTCTGCTTTTTTGTGATTCATCTTTAATTAGAATAAATTTTTCGTCTGCTTTTTTGTGATTCATCTTTAATTAGAATAAATTTTTCCATGATACGTCTGCACGCAAGCGATGACGTTCTTATTTTCCTAACTTTACTCTAGAACAGTTGACAATCAAATGAGCAACTTGTTGTTAAACTCTTCTATTCAAGCATGTCAGCCCTTCTTAATTCTTCGATTATTTCTTTAAACTCATCATCTTCAGCTTCTAATTGTTTTAATCGTTCAACGAGTACATTGGGGTCAGTCCAATCACGAAGAATTTTTCTAGGAAAAGTTTTATCAACAGCCTTGTACAGTTAAATACTCTGGGGTAGATCCGACAACTTGTTACTTCGACGTTTTTTACATTTAAACAGAGGTTTTATTATGTTTTTGAATTTTACTGGGCATGCTTGATGTCTCAAATGACCTCGGCTATCGCGATGTACACCAGATATGTCTAATATTTGTTTGTAAGATTGTAAATCAGAGGGTGTGAATTCCTGAGGATTTTTGTAAAATATTAACTGTTGTAATCCAGGTGTGTTATGGAAATTTTTATTACCCATTACCATATGTTTATCGTCATAGTCTATATAAACATTTCCAAGCACCCAGCGACCACCGGATAGCTGTGGACCAAAAGCTTGATCAAACGTGGGTGCAACTTCTGTTCTAGATTCTTGCATCGGGTTACCATTTGCTATTTGTTCAAGAGGTTCTATCACTGGTTTAAAAACTTTTTCGAGATGTTCTTCTTGATCACGCTCGGTTCTTTTAAGTGAATTGTATTTCTCACGAACAGCTCTTACGAGTTTTAAAACGTGTTGTTCGTTTGATGTCATGATATTAAATGAAAAAAGTAGAAGCATTCCCTGCTTATAGCTGCAGTAAATACAGTGTTTGGCAGCCATTCACAGAAGATACCTCAGAGGAGTCCCAAAAGGCGTTTCGGAGATACGTCGGACGCGTATCAGAGGGTTGTCAGAAGCATGAGAGATACGAATGAATCCGAGGGGTCCCAGAGGTTTATCAGAGATGCGTCAGAGGGTTGTCATGAATACGTCAGAATGGTGTCAGATGTGTATCAGAGATACGCCAGAATGGTGTCAGAGGTGTATCAGAGATACGTCATAGGTTGCCAGAAGCATATAAGAGATACGTCATGAATACGGCAGAATGGTATCAGAGATACGTCAGAGGGTTGTCAGAAGCGTGTAAGAGATACTTCATGAATATTTCAGAATGGTGTCAGAGGTGTATCAGAGATACGTCAGAGGGTTGTCAGAAGCGTATAAGAGATACATCCCCGTGAGGAATGGTGAGCTTGTAAGAAGGAAGAACATATCCCGTGAGGAACAGTCCCTTTTGTTAAACAAATAACTAAGCATTGAAATCTGAAAATATATGCGAACTATCTCGCTTTATTGTCAAAAACTAAAAATCATGCTTTAAAGCCCGCATGTTTATTGTTGGTCACCGTACCACAAAGATGTAATCAGGAAATTTATAACATTCGCTGATTTGCCTTCTTTTTGTATCACCGTGGAATTGTTTTCCTAGATTAGTGGAGTTTCAAGGTATAGGTTACTATTTTAAAATTTGCTGTTGATAGTAGTTGATTAAAATTATTTGGTCATAGAATGCATCTGCTGTTAATTACTTGTTTGGAACGAATTTCAAAGTATCTTGAAGATTACTGCTGCGTTAAAATTAGAAATTAACTTTTGACAGAAATACTTGAATTTTGTACAGGAATTTGGGTGAGCGTGAAATTTTTCTCGGCCAGAAAAAAAGAATCTAAAAGGTGATAAGATTTTATTGAAACATTTTTTTTATACAGCCAAAATACAATGAGGATATGTGTATTGAAAACATTGAGAACAATTAAAAATATAATACAGAGTGTACAAAATAAATGAAATGTGACAACATTTGTCACAGGCTAAGAAGTTGAATTTACACTTGATCAAATGTTACATTGGTACCAATATGATTATAATAAAAATTAACAAATATACGTCATGAATGCGACAGGATGGTATCATAGGTGTATCAGAGACACTTCATGAATACGTCAGAATGGTGACAGAAGTGTATCAGAGATACGTCAGTTGAAACATTTTCTTTTTATACAGACAAAAATACAATGTTCTCAAATTTTGGACAGGATCATTATAAATAGATCATTATAAATATTTTGATCATTATAAATATGTTTCAAGTGTAAAATATTGAAAATATTTTACAAATATAATTTTAAAATTATCAAATTCACCAATATACAGGGAGTTGCAGAAGTATCATGAAGTACTCGGTGTACATTGAGAAAAATGAGCTCGATAAGTTCTGCATCTCACACTGAATAATGACAATATGTGTATTGAAAAACATTGAGAACAAATAAAAACAAATTGAAAAATATAAATACAAAAGTGTACAAAATAAATGAAATGTGACAACCTTTGTCACAGACAATGAAGTTAAATCCAAACTTGATCAAATGTTACATTGTTACCAATATTATTATAACAAATATAAATTTAAATTAACAAATTTAGTTGTGGTTCAATTTTTCAACTACCAGGCATATTCTCGTAGCATTTGAGGTCCAGTGTAGATGAAATCTTGTAATGTTTTGCTTGGGATTCGCTGCAAAAGCAAAATATTTTGTCACAACTGTGACACCAGCGAGATCCTTCGATAGGAACCATTGTTTCAGTCTTGCATTCTTTGTCTGTTCCGGCACCATTCTCCAATTTTGCTCGTTTTTGTGGTGGTGATTTTCCAGTCCTGTAAACGAATGAATAATTAAAACTGAACCACTAGAAGATTTCAAACTATTAGCTTTAACATTGAGATGGATGCTTACATTTTTCAATACTGCCTCTGATACTGCTAATGAGCCTTAAACCAACATTTACTCATTATATACCTTCTTTTATCGTCGTGGAATTGTTTTTCCTGGAGTTTCAAGGTCTAGATTGTTACTTTGTTGCCTTTTGAAGCTTTCTCGGCCGGGAAAAGAGGATAGTAGGATTGGTAAGGAGGAAAATTGAAAACATATTAAAATTTTCTTCTTTTAATTTCTGCTGTAACACAAAACTTTAATGTAGGTACAAGTTATTGGGATGAATTAATGCTATACCTTGAATTCTGCTCCGGCTGTAAAAATTTCAATGTAATATTTGTTTTGAGTAATAAATGCAATACTTTACCTCGATTCAATTTCATTCTGGTCTGTTACACAGAAAATTAATGTATTTAACGTTTTGGATAATATATAAAAACTATACCTAAATAACCAGACTGAAATTGTTCCCCCATTGTTGTTGGGGTTGTACCAGAGGTTACCCCCCTGGTACAACCCCAAGCCAACCATCCCCGGCGGCCTTTCGGTGGGGTCCGGGGCCACCACCTCAATAACTATTATTTGCTTGTTCTGAAAATTTAAAGTTAATCCACCTATTTTACATATTCCACAAACTTACTCTTAATGGAGGAGGCAACCGCCCCCTCAATACATTTGTAAGTATATCTGAAAATATTTATATTAATATGATTGTAAAAAGATTTTTGTTATTCTTACCCATTTTTCACAAGTGCTATGATGCAAAACTATTGTTTTTTCCTTTTATACCGTGATCGTCAAGGAGAAGGTTTATCATTTTGTACCCACACGGCTGATTGTGGAAAATCCTTATTTTTATTGCAATATCCTCACAAATGTTATCAATTTTCCGTTAAGGTTCATTTGTTGCATGTTTTAAGAGATGCCATGTGAATACCTGGTGAGTTTTATTATATTAAGTGAAAATTTCGGTACGGATATTCATCTGGATGTTCATCCCCCTGTCCAGGACGGTTGTCAAATCTTTATAAACATAGACATTAATAGTTATCGATTTCACCATTGTCTTAATCTAAGAAACAATTATGGAAGCGGTGATTTGTTGCAAATACATTTGCTTTTTGAAGACCAGTTAATTCGAGCTTATAATTTTTATATTAATGAGGCCGGAAGTGAACGTATTCACGGAGAATACTACTATTCCGGGATCCAAGAAGTACTTATTACGCCCACTATATCTTCGAGTGAAGGTTTTATCAGTTCTGAGCCCTCAGAAGAGTAATGTAAGTTGTTAACACTCTGTTTTATATAGAAATCTACTCTGTGTTGCCTTGCTTGTTTACTAGGTGCAAGTAGGGTTGCCACCCGTACTTTATAATAAAGTATAGTACGTTATTTCAGGTATTTGTCCTTTATACTTTATGCGAAAAATAAAGTACGCCAAAATACTTTATTTCCCATTTTTCATTAATTATTTTAACAACTTTAATCCTGCGCCCAGCCCTACTCTACCTTCACCCAGTTTTACCTATTCTATTACCTCCTAGTAAAGGAAAAAGAAAAACGAAGATCTAAAACTTAATTAACACAAAGAAGACAAGATATCTTTTTTGATATGAAGCAGGAAAAACCTAAAGTCTTGTCTTAATTAATAAAATTCAAAATAAATTTATTCTGTTTATTGACAAAGCTCTAGAGTACCTTTTTATAAGTGATTTGACTTTAGTGACACAAATTGGTTATTTAAACAAAGCAGTATAAATCTAAAAAGTAATCTGAATTTTGATTGTTTTGTTAGCATTATTGAAAATTTAAAATTAAGCAAACTTGGTATTAATATGGATGAGTTGTATAGGGAAATTACCTAATAGGGCAAAATGTATGATCAAATAAATACAGAAAACATTTCTATTTTATCAACTGCCCAAAAATGGCAGAATATTTTCAAAAATTCAGAGAATAATTTCATAAACCCATATAAAGTAATTTCCTCTTTACTCTCCATTCCAGCCATTCGACATTTACAGAGAGGGTATTCTCTATGATGAAGCTCAAATGGAGGGACGAAAGAACTAAAGCCAGTCTAAATTTGATAAAACTGAATTGTTTATTGATTTAAATTTAAACATAAAATGTAATGAGGCTTTTAAAGCATTTGGTAACGACGATTACCCACTTAAATATGCCAAAAGTAATAAAAAATATACTTTTAAATGTTCAAATAATGCTAATAAATTATGTAGGTACTTTATTTTTATATCCTGTACTCTTTTTTATCCCTTTAAAAGTCAATGTACTATATTTGTTCAAAAAAAGGTGGCAACCCTAGGTGCAAGAAAACCATACCACTAAAAGTTAGGGAGTGTTCCGAAAGTACACTGCTCGCATTTGTTGTGGGTCTAAATACCAAATAGACAATTTGAGATTATTTAATAATTTGACATTTCAAACTGAATTACATATTTTTCCTTACAGTATATTGACCAGAACTATAAATGATTTTTTGGGTAGCACAAGAAAATATTTGCATCCGCATCAGAACGTTCATTTTGCATTTTGTATATGAATGATGGCTCATGGGATCCACGTGTGTGCGACAATCTAACCACTAGCCTGCGATTTGTCGACTTAGTAAACAAGGTTTCATTTAATTTTCACAGCAACCAAAAGACCATACTGTGTATTTTGCATGAGCATTTTCTTTGGTATGTATTTTTTTATTACTATCTTTAACCTTGAGAAGTTTATTGGCACGTGGCACGTCTCTTAAAATGTATTACAAAGTATTCCACCACCTTATCTCACTACCTTAAACCTTGAATTGTGTTGATAAACCGGATGTCTGATAACGGATGCACTAATTAGACCGGTGACCAAATGGCTGATAACGGATGCACTAATTATACCGCTGCCCAAATGTCTGATAACGGATGCACCGCTGACCGGATGTCTGCCTGAGGTGCCATTATATCTACTGGCTTGGCGTTGGTAAGAGCGCCGGCAAAGGGGAAGGGTTTAATGGATATTTCTCTTGGATATTTTTCTCCTCAATGTCAGCCATAACAAGGAAAAGCTTTCGTTTAGCTTCCACCAGGTACCGCGGCGATAGTGTTTTAGCTGTTGCTGCCAATGATTTGAAGAACACATCAACAGGATCCTCAACTGATTGAGGCATTGAGTGAGTGGTTCGTTGGGCTATATCCCGAAGTAGTGACATTCGTTCAGATCTTCCTTTGTCAATAAGTGATAATTCTGTTCGAGCCTTCTTTGTATTTATTCTCCCACGTGTTTCGGATTGTCTTGATCTTTTTGAGCTGGCTGTTATCTCGACTGGTACCACATCAGCTTTGTCTATTTCATTAACTTGAGTGACTGTTGCTATATTTTCTTGTGTCTCATTTATGTCATCATTTTCCTCTATGAGTGTTTCATCCTCTGCAAGTGTTTCCTCTATATTAGATGTTCCGATTGCTCGTTTTGACTTTCTATATCATAACCATCTCCTACACGTTCACTGTCATTAACTTTTTGTCCATCAGCGAAGGTAGAAGTAGACACATTGGATTTCGTACTAAAATATAATATTTTAAAAATGACCATAATGAAACTAAAAAAGTACTTAGATCCTGTACTTACGTTCGGTGTACGAATGCTGTGCTATCTAAAAATTTCATGTGATTAAACTTTTCATTTCCCTGACTGCTGGCTGCGTTTCCAGTAGAACTCATTTTTTTCTTTCTAACATAGTAGTCTCGTAGGTTAGACCATCTCTTTTTGCACTCTTCACCTAAAAATAACCATTTTAGTAGCAATATTTTTAACAAAATATTTTGTTGCATTGTAATTTAATTTTTTACATTTATTATACCTAATTTAAAAATTTTTTTTGCAGATATTTATCCACGGGTGAGTCATATCGATCATTGGCATTTTCATTTAGAATTTGTCATAGTTGGATCAGTATTATCATTCGACAAGTACTCTCTGCTATTCGTGACAAGATGACTGATATAGTTATGCCTATTCCTACCGAAAATCAACTCAAAAGAAATGCCCTAGAGTTTTACAGGCGCTGGAATTTCCCAAATTGTTGCATGGCCATTGATGGAAAACATATTCGAGTAGTCTGTCCTCCAAACACAGGATCTCTACATTTTAATTACAAGGAGTATTATTCTATAGTTTTGTTAGCCCTTGTCGATGCTGACTGCAAATTTGTGGCCATTGATGTAGGGGCCTATGGGGGTGAAGGAGATGCTGGGGTATACAGTAAATCTAATTTTGGGAAAAGAATTGCAGCGGGAACCTTTAATCTTCCGCCACCAGCTGTGCTTCCAAACACAACTATTTTGCAGCCGCATGTCATCCTAGGAGACAACGCATTTACACTTACAGAAAATATGATGAAGCCCTATCCACAAACTTTATCTGCTTCTGACACCACAATTGCTACATATAATTACCGCCATTGTCGGGCAAGAAGAACAACAGAGAATGCATTTGGGATATTGAGCCAATATTTTAGAATTTATTTTACACCCATTGCCGTAAAAAACACAGAAACTATTGACGATGTTATTTTTGCAACTTGCCTTTTACACAATATGCTAAGGGATTCTAAAGTACCATACCCCGAAGAAAATATTCATTCAAATCCGCCAATTCCTACTGAAACCTTCACATCTTTAACGCCTTCGCAGAACAGACGGTCATCTTTTGCAGCTAGACATGTCCGGGAAGTTTTTAAAGATTATTTTAACCACGATGCCGGCACTGTTAGGTGGCAGAATAATATTATAAATCGTACAAGATATCATGACGATCAACTCTCTCAAAAATAACATTTATTTTACGTTTACCATTTTCACCAACCATTTATTTTCATTTTTAAGGTTATGTCATGGGTTAAAATACCTATTTAGTTTAACTACAAATAAATAATATATTATTAGCCTGTACAAACTTACCTGTTCTATTATATCCGATTTCTCCTAGTTCTTTTGCAATTTGTGTCCAAATATTGTCTTTCATTTTCATGTCCTTGTAACTTTTTAATGTCTTTGCATATAACGAAGGATTTTCTTTCACTTTTTCAATTATTATTTCATCCTCTAGCGCAGAAAAGTCTAATTTGTGGTACTTACCGGACATATTTAACTACTTATATCTACGTTGAATATTAAAGTATTTTTTCATGAAAATAAATGCCCGATCATCTATACAAAACCAACAAATCGGCGAACTGTGCCGTTTTAAAACGTTCAAATCAAAACTAGTTTGATTCGGACGAACTACTGTCCGCACACTTTCCCGAAATTTCGTTCCGATCTTTTATACAAACCGCTACTATGTACCACACATAAATTGGGTTTTACCGGAAACGCCAACGAACTTTTCGTGCTATATCACCGAAATATTTCGGGCCGATCTGGTCAGAGAAACCAGGCCTTTACGGTAGCAGTAGTGTGTGAGCGGAAGGCTGAGAGTTGAGAACTGAGAGCTGCGAGCCACAAATCAAACTCTTCTGTCCTTTTATATTCTCATTAGTGAAATTTTATTTAGGAACTACATAAAAGTTTGTCATATACTAGACGTCTTTCGGAATTGATTAAATTAAATTAAATTGTATACCGGGTGGTGACTAGACCTTAGGACCATAGGATTTTAACATGGGAAATCAGAAAATCCTAAATATTTGCTTCCCAGCAAAGGGAAGCTGAAGAAAATGACTGTTTATTTATAAAGAACAGATCAGTTGGTTTTTAAAAGAAAAAGAACTTAGTGAGTTACAAACTTGGAATCACTTCAACTCAACAATTCACACAATTCTGAAGTTAGCTTATATTGTTGACAAACTCCTAATGTCATTATTACAAATCATATTGAAATTTCAGAATAGTTCTAGAATATAATTTTGGTTATATACTTTTTTATTCCTTAGTAGCTTTGTCAATAGCTGATATTCTTGAAAGAGCTGCCAAATGTGGTTCTAATAAATTTATTAGTTCACAAGCACCATCCTTATGTGATTTATAAATTTTTAAGGTACTGGCGATCACTCAGGATTAAAGGATCTTTCCTAAAAATATATACCTAGTACTGTTCTTGTTGATAATAAAGCATCCCCAACTAGGTCCACTACGTTGTTTACCACTATTTGCTGCAGTTCCTGCATATTGGCCATTTCATTTAAAAAACGTTCTCGTATCACTGTCACTTACTCACTTAACTATAATAAATACCAAATAGCAGACTAATAACTGCAAACTAGGTTTAAAAACAAGAAAATTTACTTAAAATATATAGAAAATCACAACACAAATTCCGGCGATTCTAAAATCTCTGAATAATTCGCATGTGAAAAGAGTAATTCGACAGCTTGACAGCATCCAAATTATATTTGTGAAATATTTTCGAATTCGAATTTATTTCACACATGAAATTAGTTCAAAACTTGGGTTGATCGAAATATTGGCTAATTCACTTGTGAAATATTTCAAAACTTGACCCCCTGAACACAACCCCACGTGTTGTGGTGACTAACCTCAAATTAAAATAATATTGACATATTGACAATTTTCGTGTGGTAAGAGGCGGGGTTTGTTAGTTCAGTTAGTCGCTGTGATGCGTCATGCTCAACTGGTTTAAAAAACTGTAAGATACTAATTGGTATCTCCCTGTATATATATATTTCTATCTATACATTTTGTATTCAAGTACAGGTTTTTATATTGTATCGGTATATTGACCAGTTAAGAGAGTTTAGTATATGAATAAAGACGTTTCACATAAAACGTTGTTTTATTAGTAATTGTGAATATATTCAAATTAATATTTTCATAAAGAGATATATAACAGTTGGCGACGAGGTGTTTTCTTTTTCTCTCGAATTCACGTGTGCATCATCGAAAAGTATAGCTTATCAGTAAGTGCTAGTGATTGAAAAAATGCCGGCTGATAAAGACAATCAACAATGTTTTGGGGTATTAGGAACCTTAAATACTTTTGATCCCGATAGATCTGACTTCTCGGTGTTTAAAGAAAGAATATTCCAGTTTTTTATTGCAAATGAAATAAAAGACGTAAACCGAAAAAAGCCATACTTTTAAATACTTTATCGGAGAATTGTTATAAATTGGTGCGGAATTTATGTGTACCAGAGCTTCCGGAAGAAAAATCTTTTGATGGAATAATTAAATTATTGGCCGAGCATTTAAACCCAGTGAAGTCGTACTTCGCAGAAAGATTAGAATTGTACTCTGCACGGAGAAAACCTAGTGAAACTGTTGGCGATTGGGAAGCACGTGTAAAAAGTTTAGCTTCCAAGTGTAATTTTGGTAATGAATTAGCGGTCATAATGCGTTATATTTTTGTTATCGGCATTAGTGAAGAAAGGATAATGGATCGTCTTTTTGAAGAAGATGCTCCCAGCGCAAATGTTACGTTGAAATCAGTAGTAAGATTAGCCATTTCTAAAGAATCTGCTATGAAGGAACACGCTATGAGAGAAAGCTTGGGCGCGATTGTAAAACGAGAACCGACTGACTCGATGAATTTCCATCGTCAAAGGAAGAATAAGTACCAGTTCACTCGTAATTTTTCTAGCCAGCCGTCTCATCAATATCAAAAAGACCAAGGCAGCAGCGGTAGGCAGAGTAGTACCAGAAATCCTACGGTAAGCAATCGTAAAAATAAAATAAAATGTATTGTTTGCGGTCGTGGTAATCACATAGCTAATGAATGTGCGTATAAAAATTGTAATTGCCATAAATGTGGTGTGAGAGGACATTTAGCTACTCAGTGCAAAAAAGTTTCACATAAATATTTAAGTGATTTGGAAGTAGAAAATGAAGTCGATAATGACCAGTCAATTTTTAATTTATCGGATTCAAATAATCCAGTGGCGCCAATTTTTGATAAATTTGATAATTCTTTGTTAAACTTTGGTAATTTAAGCGACAATGTTGATAAAAATGGAAATATTAAACCTATTTTTGTAAATATGCTTGTTGAAAATATACCAATGAGTTTTGAGGCTGATTCTGGTTTTGCTCATGCTGCAATATCTGAAAAATTATACCAAAAACATTTTTCGAATATAAAATTAGAAAATAATGATTTATCGCTGAAAGATTATGTAGGCGTTACCTTCAAACCCTTGGGATTTGTTAATTTAAATTTGGTTTTTGATAATAAAAATTATGTATTAAAAACTTATGTAATAAAAGACGGAGGTCCGCCATTAATTGGTAGGAATGGTTTAAATATGCTTAAATTGGGCATCTGCAAAATTCAGGAAGCCGAAAATTTTAATGATATATCTGATACAAATTTATTAGAAAGCTGTAAAAATATAGATGCTCCTACCCAGGTTACTTCTTTGATTAAAAAATATGGTTCTATATTTGATAACAAGTTGGGAACATTCAATAAATTTAAAATTTCATTAAAGCTAAAGGAAGGTTCTGTGGAAAAGTTTTGTAAGCCTAGACCAGTACCGTTTGCTTTAAAACCCAAAGTTGAACAGGAGATTGAAAGGTTAGTAAAAATGAATGTTTTAGTACCAACAGAGTTTTCAAAATGGACTACCCCTATCGTTCCAGTTTTGAAAAATAATGGAAGTATACGAATATGTGGAGATTTTAAAGTTACGTTAAATCCAAATTTATTAATTCAACACTTCCCGTTGCCCAGAATAGAGTACCTTTTTTCGCAATTGCAAGGTGGGGATAAGTTTTCAAAAATCGACCTCTCGGAAGCTTATCAACAGGTGGAGTTGACGGAAGATTCTAGAGAACTTGTCACTATAACTACACATAAGTGGCTTTACTCTTATCAACGTTTACCTTATGGGATAACTAGTGCCCCAGCTATATTTCAAAATATCATGGAACAAATGTTTGTCTTTCCGGGTGTTGTTTGTTTCCTTGATGATATCTTAGTAACAGATTAAGATGACCATGAGCATCTGGAGCGTTTAGAAAAAGTGTTTAAGCGTCTTCATGAGTGTGGACTCAAAGCAAAAAAAGACAAATGCTCATTTTTTCAAAATTCGGTAAAATATTTAGGTCATGTAATTGACAAATTTGGACTACATACGTTAGACGAACGAGTTACTGCTATTAAAAAAGCAGATATTCCAAAAACAGTTACGGAACTTAAATCTTTTTTAGGAATGGTCAATTTTTATTGTAAATTTATTAAAAATGCGTCACAAATTTTAAAACCTCTTTATTGTTTGTTGAAAAAAGACTCAGATTGGAATTGGACGCCTGAGTGTACTAAAAGTTTTGAAGAAGCTAAGGCTATGTTGACATCTTCTTCGGTGTTAGCACATTTTAATCCCGAAGAAAAAATAAAACTAACAGTGGATGCTTCTCAGTTTGCTCTGGGAGCCACTCTTTCTCACGTCTACAAGAATAAGACGGAAAGGCCAATTGCTTTTGCGTCAACTTTGTTAAAATCCAGTGAAATAAAATATTCTCAAATTGAAGAAGAGGCTCTAGCTATTATTTTTGGCGTAAAGAAATTTTTTCAATATCTCTATGGTCAAAGATTTATTTTATGCACCGACCTTAAGCCTTTATTAACCATTTTTGGTGATAAAAAAGGTTTACCAATTTTTGCAGCCAATCGGATACAAATATGGGCTCATATTTTATCAGCTTTTTCGTATGACATAGTTTACGTTAAAAGTGGAGATAATGTTGCAGATTGTTTGTCCAGACTTCCTGTTAACTCGGAAAGAGAAGAATATACTTCATTTTTAAGCTCAGAATTTTATTATTCATATTTAAATTATATTGATGATTCTGATTTCCCTTTGAATTTTCACTCTATAAAACAAGAGACTGCGAAGGATCCTATTCTTAGTAAAATTATACATTTTGTTAAAAGGGGATGGCCTTCTACTTGTCCTTCAAGTGAAATTCAACCATATTTTATAAAAAAAAAATGAAATTTTTATAGAACAAGATTGTTTAATGTGGGGTTACAGGTTAATTATTCCGAAGAAATTTCATACTTCAATTTTAAAAGAATTGCATAGTACCCATATGGGTATCGTGAAAATGAAGGCCTTTGCACGATCATATGTTTGGTGGCCTTCAATTGACAAACAGATCGAAGAACAATCTCAAAATTGCAATGCTTGTGCACTTCACTCGAGCAGACCACCCAAATCATTATTGTCAACCTGGAAATGGCCGGAACAACCATGGACTAGGTTACATGCCGATTTTTTTGGTCCAATTTTTAATAAAAATTTCTTGGTAGTTGAGGACGCAACATCAAAATGGATTGAATGTTTCCAAATGCATGATATAACGGCTGCGAACACTATCAAGAGGTTTCGTGATTTATTTAGTAGATTTGGGTTACCTTTTCAAATTTGTACCGACAATGCGACCACTTTCATATCGGATGAATTTCAAAGATTTTTAAAGTTGAGCGGGATACAGCATCTAACAGGTGCACCATACCACCCTTCTACTAATGGATTGGGTGAAAGCGCAGTTAAGATTCTTAAAAAAGCCATTTGTAAAGCCAAAAGTGAAGATAAAAGTCTAGATTTTAATTTAATTATCAATCGTCTTCTATTTCATTATAGAAACACTCCTCATACAACTACAGGGGAAGCTCCTTCTAAAATTTTGTTGGGTAGAACAATGCGCACAAGATTTGATTTGTTATTGCCATCGACAAAAGCAGTTGTCGAAAATAAACAATTAAAACAAAAACAATATTTTAAAGGCAAAAGACAAACATATTTTAAAATTAACGATAAGGTCTTAATACGCGATTTTAGAGCTAATAATCCAAAATGGTGCCTAGGTGTAATCAAAGAAGTTCTTGGAGAAAGAACCTATATTGTAAAGACAGACCATGGATTGATTTGGAAACGTCACATTGATCAGTTAAAAGTCAATAATTGTAATGAAACTGAAATTGTTAACTCAAAATATTCAAAAGAAGAAGAAGCGGTCACAATCATTCCACGATCTGATTTTAATGTAAATATTGTACATAACGATAGTTTAGTATGTAATGATAGTGCGGGAACAAGTAATAGGGATAATTTAGTACAGGGTAATTCGAACCAGGTAGTGTCGGTTTCACCTGGTGTTGATACTCTGCGTCAGTTAAGACGGCGAAGCTTAATAAACAAGCCAGACCGACTAGTTTATTAAGATAATTGGAATGGTTATTTTTTATTTTTATTTGATTACTTCTAATTGTATATTTTATTTTTTTTTGTAGAGGGGGGAAGTGTAAGATACTAATTGGTATCTCCCTGTATATATATATTTCTATCTATACATTTTGTATTCAAGTACAGGTTTTTATATTGTACATATACCTTTTCGGTATATTGACCAGTTTAGAGAGTTTAGTATATGAATAAAGACGTTTCACATAAAACGTTGTTTTATTAGTAATTGTGAATATATTCAAATTAATATTTTCATAAAGAGATATATAACAAAAACCATACAAATATTAATTACCCCCTTGAAATTAATTGTAGGTACCTGTAAATACAGATTATAGCTATAATATGTTCACACCCTATAGGTACGTTTAGACCTTAGTTATACACATCAGGTTTAATAGATAGATATATAAAAAAATAAAATTATTTAAGTATGTCTGAAGGACCTATAGTTAATATTTATATTTAACAATGTCAATGCCACTACGCACTACAGTTAATTATAGGTGTCTTTTTGTAACGGACGTATAGTTACTAAAAATAAAGTTTTAACGGTATTACCTAAATTGATGAAAATATATCTATACATATAAGTTTGGATACTATACAACTTCGTATACAAATACGGCTAATACATAATAATTAAGAATGTATGCCGTTAGTGGCCATGTACTTAACTCTATCAAAATAAAAAATTAGAAGACTAAAAAAAGTGAAACCTGAATCCAGAATTGCAGAGAGCTGAAGTTCCTCGAATTTATCCAGTCATCCATTTAACTAATAACGACCTATGGTCCTGAGGCAGGAAGACGAGTCTGCCACTTCAATAAAAAATGATCGGGGAGCATCCGGTGACCACATGGTCCTTAGTCGGGAAGAAAAGTCTGCTGCTTCTAATGGAACATTCAGAACCAGAACATTCGGGAAAGCATCTGGCTTGGTATACCTGTCGGATAGAAATTCACCTGCCTCACTGCTGCCAATTCAAAAGATTCAACTTGCTATCTACCAACCTTTAAGATTTTCCATGTGGCTGTTCTACCTTTTCAGCTACTGCATCATAGAACTAAACTTATTGACAGAACCCTACCCCACCGACTACCGTTCTAACAAACATCAACACTAACCTACAAATACTAGGCGTTTTCGATTATTTACTTTTGGCTGCTAGTAGCAGCTCGTAGTGACTGAATTTCGTTCGTTTATTACCGGGCGTGACGCCTAATCTTACCTTCCCCTTGCCCCTTGAGCACATACCGAGAAGTATGGGCTTCAAGCCATGGACATTAAATGTTTGACGTTTGTCAGGTTTGACGTTTATTTAAAGGTTAAAATTGTGCCGATTACGATTTAAATCTTACTGGAAATATTCAAATATGCAAAATTATATTATCAATAACTTCATAGTCGAAAACTGTTCTTCTAAAAACACAGGAAATTCATTAATAATATCAAATGAAAGTTTGGATGATGACATGATATGACAAGTGGCTTTGAGGATCCTAAAAATCGTGTTCGTTTTTCTCAAAAGTCTTGACGACTGAGGTGTCACGCACAAATGCTTGAAGCACAAATAAACGAAAGCAACAACTATGAAAATAATCATATGTTCTTTCTATTATTGACGTTTGTCAATATGATAAACAAACTTGTTAGCTAATTATTAATTATAATTTACAAAGGAAATTGAAAAGAGGTAAACATACATTTTATCAATATTATTGATAAATAATTCTGGAATATTGATTGTAGGTTCTTGATGATTAAAATAACTTATGGATGAACTAAATCTTTTTGGAGTGTGTGAAGATACAGATGACATAAGTTTTGGATAATAATATTATGTTATATATTGTTGGAATTATATCAAAATTAAAAAATTGAAGTGTGGAAATAAACCTTTCTTTCGAATAAACTTTTAGAGCAAAACTTTGTTTTATCTTTATAAATATTTCTAGAATTTTTAAAATCCGTAACTTCATTTTGTGGCACACCGTTCATAGTTATAAAATTTCGAGTTTTTACATTCCATAGAAAAGGATCACTACTTAATTGTGGGATACCAGTTGTTGACTGTGTTTCTTCAGAATTTTGTGATGTAGGAAAATCTGACGGCATTTAGTTTGCATTTGTGTCTTGCAATAAAGGAGAATTTGATTGTAATTTTTCGGTATCTTGTGCTGAAGAATTGTTACCGGCTAGGAGAAAAATTGTTTTAATAATTTTCATTGATTTATTCTCAATTAAGATTAAAACATTACATTCAAAGAAAATAAGGTAATTATATAGAAGTGAGGCTTGTATGTTTTTCAGCCATAAAAAATCGAAAAATGACTTTCGTGATTTTTTTTATCTTGTTCCACTCTGGCGGATATCAGATAAAAATTAATTCAAAATCCAAAAAGTTGAATTTAATAAAAATTTTTGAGATTAAAAGTTTGAGAATGAAAATTTTTACTTCCGATCAAAAATTTGAAGATCATAAATTAATATTTTGACATAGCTCTATTTTTTTTCTTATTACGCATCGAAAGTAGAACAATTTAAAAATAATTCAGGTAAAGGGGATGAACATATTAGAAGTGAATCTTCTGCAAAGTTCCACAAAGCGTTTTAATTACTGACTCCTTTTATTCACTTCCATCTTTGCGCTTCATATTAAATGCCCAGTTTTTCATAATTTCTGCTAATTCAGGAATTGTTGTATTTCTATCAATTTTATAATTTTTAGATTTACAAAAATCCATAAATTGCCGCCACTGAGATTCTTTGTTAAGAACGGTATTTTTCGGTGTTAACTTTTTAATTGTCTCATCAATCTCATCATTATTGCAATTACCCCAACGATTACATTTTTATATTTTCAATATGAACTGTAAATCACAGATAAAAAAATACTTACTGTCAATCACTGTCAATATGAAAAATTAGCCTTAGCAACGAACCAAAATAAGGTGATAATTTCTTTTGTTTTCTATCATCGCTGTGATAGACATGTATCTAGGGAGATTCTCAATATTGATTGGTGGATAACATGTCACGTGACATGAATTATATTCTCTAGGGAATAAAATAAAAATTCGAACTAAACAAACAACTTATGTATTTTTTTTCCCCTTTGCAGTTTTTTTGCTTCAAATAACATGTTAATAAATTTGTTTTTCAGTTCGTCGACGATCTCCTCATCTTCCAGAACCTCCATTTCTTCAGCGATAAATCTGAAAATAAATTGTTTTTAGTAAAATAATCTCTTGGAAGTTTACATATCTAAGCCATTGACAATTTTAATTTGTTAGATCTGCTATTCTTATATTTGAATTTTTATTTTTTGTGAGGTCAGCCAATTGGACTAAACAGTCAGTGACAACACCAGATTAAAAAATAGTAGGTAAGAATAGCGGGGAGACCCTCTATTTCGTTAGTTATCTTAGATACTCACTCTGCAAATAGGCGATGCTTTTTTGGTTTAGGCTGGACTTCTTCCTCGATTTTATTGATATTTTGTAGTCTTGTCACAGCAGAGTTCAACAGACTACTTACTTGTTCCTTCATTGCATCGCCAACTCTAGCACCCCTCTTTCTCTTCAATGTTTTTGACCCCTGCTGAGATGGAGTATTTGAGCCCTCTCGATATGATGTTCTGGCTTCTCCTTGGCTTGTGGTTCTACTGGGACCCTCTAGTGATGGGGTTCCCCATTCATTTTCATCCCAACTTGGAAAAATTTCTGCGTCACTCAGCTGAGTTACATCTCCATCAAAAATTACTTCGCAGTCAGGAAGCTGCGATAATGAGAAATAAAAAAGCTATGTTGATTTTTAGAATATCAAGCCAAACTACAGAGCTTTTTTCGAGTGAAAAGTGTTGGAAGAAGACCAGCTGTACCATTTTTGGGAGAAATTTCCATAAGAAACCATTCTCTAAATAATGAAACAGCTGGTTTTCTTCTAACTCCTCCTGGTTTTCTTCTAACTCCTCCTGCGCCTTGTTCCTCCTTTCCCTGGAGGATTCTATGGGGCTCCTGGATCGGCTTGGTCTTCTTCTTCCTCTTGAATTGTCCTCTCTCATCATTTTGATTGTTCTCATGAGCTCTTCATGATTTTTTGTGGCTTCTCTCCTGGATTCAGCCAGTTCCTTCTTTGTTTCGGCAAGTTCCTTCCTTGTTGTTGCTGCTTCGTTTTCAAGTCTTGAAATTTGCCTCTTTAGTTCTGCATTTTCCTGCTCCAGGGCTTGGAAGTTTTTTTTTCCTCCACGGATTGAGATTTTGTCTCGTCTATGGTTTGGATTCCTGTCCTCCTTCAGGTTGTCTAAAAATAGATATTATTAGATATCACAATAAAAATTACTTGCAAATCGATAATTTGCACATAAAATTGTTTTTACAAGTAAAAACGTTAAAGACAAAATTCTGAACTTTCGTCCGTCTGCTTTTGGCTAGTCTGAAAATAATGCTTTTAATGCTTTTAGTGTTGGAAAACACTATTCTACACTATTATTTTATTTTCGTCTATAAAAGAAGAATGTAAATAAAATTTAAATATCAATTTATGTTTACATACCTTTATTTGAACTAATTTTTGAACTACCAGGATTCACCTCCGAGTCTGATGATATTAATGGTGAATTCAAATTTTTAGTAGTGCTGAAACAATAATTTGATAATAAAATTTAAATACGAAACAATATTTCTTTACCTTTTTGGTAAAATAGTTTTAGATAAGAAACTCATTATTTCAAAATATTTCCAGGGCTTCTTACGTTTCTTTGCTCCTGATCCACTAGGATTATATACATCTACTTCACTTTTCGCCCTTATATAGGTATCTCTTAAATTTTTCCATTTTTTTTGCAGTTGTATGACAGAGTAATTACTTCAAAAATAAAAAAATATTTACTATAACAATACAATTACCTACAATTAAATATTTAAAAAAATTACCTTCTGATGTAGACAGAATTTCTGTCCACAAATCATCCCTAATTGTTCGAGACCTAGCGTGGATCGGTAAACGAGTATCCCACAAAGGAGGTCTGGCTTCTGCCAATGAAATAAGAATTTCCTCCAAAGTTGTCGGCTCATTATCCTCCAATGTGTAATGCTCACAGAGGTTATCAACAGTGTTTTCTAGTCCACATTCTTCACAAATCATATTTTTTCAACGTTGTTTTCACGCTGAACAATAATAAAGATGCAATCACGATTTAATATCGCATGAATCTGAGGTTAGAACGCACAACAACCATGACGATTGACATTTCATGATGGCCAACTGTTAACACAATAAACTTAATCATACAAAAATTTCTATGTCAAATATAGTCAAACGTCAAATCTCTGGAAACAGACTTGGCGATCGTGCTTGCGAAATTCGCGTCGCCATTTTGTTTCGCTAAAAAATTGCGAATTTGGCGTCTCTGAAAACGAGCCTTTAGACAACAATCAACATGCTGGAATCATAGATATATAACAAACACTGATGTGACACGATAGGTGGAAACTATGAACTATGTCAACTATGGGAAGGGAAACTGACACGTGGCGCTTCATATGACGAATTAATTTTACTAGTGGCGCCACCTTGAGATTGAGAGTCGGAGTTCGCGTCGCGTTTTATATATCTCTGCTCTCTTAGTAACAAGCAATCGCACATCTATTTACGGGCCTTGCCCACTTTTATTAAAGTTACAAAAAAATTACCTCAAAATAGGGAGTCAATCTAAATAATATGTTATGATAGTAATAAACCGACACCTAAAAAGAAAATATGGGATATGGGATCATTTGCAAGCCAAATAAAAAAAATCTCTAGTGAAACTGAAATGTTAGATTTATTCTAACAGCGCGCGTCCTTCCGGGTTAAGTTTATAAATACCACTCTTAGACAATTTATCAATTTCATCCTTTGAATTGACCAGAAATTTGCTCAAGTTATTTGTGCTCTTGAAAGAAATCCTTGTATCTATAAATCCATTATTAAACAAATTAGAAACTTTTTGAGAAATGTTTTCATTTAGAAAAGGTAAAGCAACATATCTTAACGGTTTCTCTACAGAGGGATGAGTCAAACTTTGTCCTTTTTTGGTCTTAACCTTTTGAATTAACTTATTAATGATGTTAGGATTGTACCCATTATTACAAGCAATTTGTTTGAGAATATTTAACTCATTATTGTAATTAATATTTGACAGTGGAACATTAAGAGGTCTATGAATGTAGCAATAAAAAGCTGCCATTTTATGTTAATGAGGATGATTAGAAAATGAAGGTGTGACATGGTCAGTTTGTGTGGGTTTCCTACAGGGTGTTTCAGTGGACATTTCAGTTTTCAAATAAAAAATACCCGCAACTGGAAGATGCTACAAAATATTTATTGCAGAAAAAATAATGGATATACATGCGGATTTCATTGTTTAAAGATTATATCGTCCAAATGCTGTCCGTCGTGTTGATAGCACTCCTCCAATCTACGTCGTAAGCTCGCATATACTTGTTGGCACATTGCGGCGGGAATGCTGTTAATTTTTGCTTCAATCATGTCCTTCAGTTCTTGTGTGGTTGTGTACACGACACTTTTCAAGTAGCCCGACAAGAAAAAGTCCAGTGGAGAAAGCTCCGGCGATCGTGGAGGGTACAGAATATCACCACGTAAGGAAATAAGGGTCCCGGGAAACAATTGTCTAAGTGCTGCCAAGGACAATGCTGCGGTGTGTGCCGTAGCACCGTCTTGTTGAAACCAAATGTCATTGTTACCAGGCAAACGCTGCAGGGCAGGGCGTAGAAAATTATTAATCATTGCGCGATACCGCTGCCCATTTACAGTAAGAGGGCGGCCGCGGGCATCTTCAAAAAAATACGGTCCGATAATGCCTGACGCGGACATGGCACACCACACAGTCACCTTTTTGGAGTGAAGTTGTTTACTGTGTTTTTGTCGCGGATTGTCTGCCGCCCAATAGCGAGCATTATGTTTGTTCACGTACCCGTCCCAGTGAAAATGGGCCTCATCACTAAAGAGCACCTCCTCGAGACCGCCTGCATTCCAAAAATAATTAATCATTGTTTTCGCAAAAGTTTTTCGTTTAGCGTAATCTGCTTCCTTTACGTATTGTGTCAGCTGAATTTTGTAAAGATGAAACTTCATGTCTTTTGTTGATATTCGGTACACAGTGCTAGTCGAAAAATTTAACACCTGCGCATGTTTGCGTACTGATCGCCTCGGATTTCGAGTCACAGCCTGCCGCACCCTTGCCACATTGTCCGGTGTTCGTACAGTTCTCTCTTTACCTGGACGTTTTTTATTGATGGCACTGGACGTCTCTCGGAATCGTTTTACCCATGATTTCACCAAATTAGCCGATGGGGCATCTGCTATTCGTCGAATGTCGAAACGGTTACAAAAACGACGTCTTGCCAGGGTGTAAGAACCGTTGGCCTTAAAATAGGCTTCGATCATGAACGCGCGATGTTGACCGGTCCACTCTGCCATGATAACTAAGATCCGCATACGTTCACTACCTGCTCGCATCCCTGCGCCCTTCCCCTCTTGTAAGGCGTAAAGCTCATCTGAAAACTGAAATGTCCACTGAAACACCCTGTATATATGTTAAATTCCAATTTATCCAATTTATTATTAGTGAGGACTAAAAAATTTAATTTATTTTCAAGTTCAACTTCCAAAGTGAAAGTGATGTTAGGGTGAATAGAGTTTATTTTATTTAAGATTGTTAGCTGTAACCGCTAATTACCTTTTATGAAAACAAGACAATCATATACATATCATTAGTTCCATTCATTATGTGGTTAACTTCCAGACTGTTCATGAATAAATCAGCTAAAAAAGGAGATAAACAACTACCCATAGCTAAACCTTGGTTAAACCAGGTTGTTTATAAAACTTACCATTAAAAACAAAAAAATCCTGAGAAAGGCAAAATTTAAGTAAATTTAAAATTTGTATTATTATAAGTTCATCGATTAACTTAGACAATCATAAGACAATTGTCAAAGGGCAAATTCAATGTATTTAATTTAGTTACTAAATCCAAAGTATTAATTACTGAAAAACTAGGTTGAAAATTGGTCAAATCTTTAATCAAATTATGTATAAAAGATGATATATGATGGATATTGGGGTGTTGGTGAAACCAACTACCGGTCTAATTGGAATATCAACCTTATGAATCTTAGGAAGACCATACATCCGAGGTATGACTGGATTACTAGAAATTAAGTTATATGGTGCATTATATTTCTTGGAAGGATCACTATTTAATTTATTCAGTGCTATTCTGTTCGCAAATAGCAATATTGTTATAGAAAATATATTGTTATCATAGCAATATTTCAAAAAGTGGTATTCTGATCATCATGTTAAGCAATATATGTCCTGTCAATTTTAAAGATATATTTATTATTTACCTTGTTATCTCAGCAACCTCATTTTTGTACTTGTTAAATGGAACAAGCTTTTAAAACATGGCAATAAATCCATTGTTTTCCCATTATTATTTTTTTCGGGAGTTTGAGAATTTTGAACATAGGTAAATTCTGAAGGAATATTATGTTGAAAGGTTTATTCATATAAATTATTTGTAGAGAAACTATTAAATTGCAATTTCGACAAATTAGGGATAACAGCAATCCTTTTGAATTACCGAATGAGAAATTCATAAAACTATTTCGGTTAGATAAGTTATCAGCCTTCAATTTAATAGAAGAGTTGATGGAATTTGTTGATGAACTTACCAGAAGAGATAGTGTCCCTTTTCCCTTGCAGGTAAGTTTGAGAAATTTTGTTCTCAATGAACTTTTTCAAGTTTCAGAAGGAATTGTTACCTTCTAGGAGATTCTGGATATCCTATACAGCCTTGGTTGTTGACACCATTTCTTAATCCTCAACCAAATAGTCCAGAAGGTATTTACAATATTATGCATCGCCAGGCTAGGAATATTGTTGAAAGGGGGTTTGGTGTTTTAAAAGCACCCTTCAGATGCCTCCGTAAAGATAGAGTCCTCCACTACAGCCATATGAAAGCAGCTCAAATCATCTGTTCTGGTGCAGTTTTGCATAATATATGTAGAAAACACAATTTACCATTTAATGATGATGATGATGATGACCATCATGCTCCTGATCTTGTTGACAATCCCATGGATATTGAAGCAAATGTAATCAATGATGGTATGCTTGCTAAATTGATTCATCTTTAGAATAATTTATTACAAAATATTGCAATTATTCTGTAAAATGTATTTTTCAGATATTGATGAACTCACTGAAGGACGATTTATTAGAGGAGAAGTAGTAGGCCAAGTCCAGGAAATGGTGGAATAAATGTATTAAATTAACTGTGAAATATATAAATGTTGAATAAATGAAGTTATTTTATTCTAAAACAAAAACAAATACATTCTAACAAAAAATTAGTCTTAGCTATTAACAGATTGGCAAAATTTATATTCATATATATATTCCTACAAAAATCACTTATATTTAAACATAACAAAATAAAGTTATATGCTTACGAAACAAAATTAGGTATCTAATAAAAATAAAAAATCAGTTAGGATGAACATAAATTTATAAGAATATAACAAAAAGTTATATTCTGAAAAACAAAATGAAAATTTTATAAAAAAAAACAGAACAAAACCCCTTTAACAAAAAATTAGTCTATAAATCAGTGCGATGTGATAGGGCATTGGCAATTTTTGTAAATGCTTCTGCCAAATGAGAAACGGCATGTGCCATTTCTTTAATAGCAAGAGCCATTTGTTCTGTACTCTGGTAGTATTTTTCAGCTGCGCTGTCTAATTTGGTAGCATTACTAGATATTTATCTTCTCTTCCTATCAGGTATAAGAACTTTTCTATTCACACCTGAAAAAAAGTAATAAGGAATATATATCTTATTATATTTATAATAACTGTACCTGTATTTTTGGTAACATTTATCTCTTCCACTTGACTGGATGTATAGTCTTCCACGATTATTTCAGTTTGCTCTTCCTCTGCAAATGAAATGTTATCAGGAAGTGGCTCGGGAAGTGGTGATTCCACAAGGAGCACTCGATCTACGATGGGTTCAGCATCATCTGGATCAACCTCCTGTGGAGTGCCAGGACATCCTATAACATGCACCCACCCAAAAACTGATATCAATCCATTTTCCAGCTCATTTAATTCCACACATGTATATCCTCCACCACCTGTTTGCTGGATTGACTTTTTATCGCTTCTGCATTTTCTTTTAGTCTTTGACTTCCATTCATATAAAAACTAAAATTGGGAAGGAAAATGTTCGATAAGACTGTTGCTTTCAATTATACTTGAATATACACATAATAAATAATATATACTATTAGTTAGGAATGAATACCTACAGTTTCCCACTGTTTTTTATTTTTTCTTGCTCCATTTTCCACATTATTTAACATATTTGTTAGCTCTTCCCATTTATCATTAATTTCTCCAACATTTAGTGGATGAGATTTCCCAGTAATTAATATTTTATTTTTTTCTAAATAATTAATCAATAGCTCCATTTGTGCCTTACTTGTCTTACGACTACGTGACATTTTTTGAATAAAATAGACGAAAACAATAATAAATGAAATTAGCAAATGAATCAAAATTTTTCTCGAATTTATAGGTTAACATCGAAAATAAATCTTCTTTTTTCTTATGAAGTGCCAAAATACAGTGTTGCCGGTAGTTAAATTCATGCTTCTGGTAATAACATTGCTATCGACAAAACTCTAAACCATTCTTGCTATGAGCGAAGAAACAGATTACACAATTTCTTGACCATATTGCTGTTTGTTATAACCATAACAATATTGTTCATACAACAATGTTTTAAGCAATATGCGAACAGAATAGCACTGATTGTGTGCTTTAGTTTTATTAATGAAACTATTAAAAGGATTTGAATAAAGTAATAAAAATTTATGTTCAACTAAAAAGCTTTCTACTTTATTGATGAAATCTAATTTGTTTGAAATTACCAAAAAATTACCCTTTTGGAAAAACTAAATCATGATTTTTTATTCTAATTTTGATTTTCTTTAAAACTGAATTTAAATGCTTTTCTTTTTGATTCAACTTTCTTGAATTGTATTTCTTGACTCTGTATGAACAATTGTGAATATCATTTCTAATTGTCTTTTTTTAAATTATCATCATTAGACAAAAACTCAATTGCAACATCTATCTCAATAGCAAACTCCAATATTTCTCTCTCAGAAATATTGTATCCCAATGAATGTTTCAAACCAAGCTCCAAAAGTTTCATCTTTGTCTCATCAAAACTTATATCTGAAAGGTTTTTCACTCTTTCATGAAAATTAAAATCCGAAAACTTCTTCCTTTTCATATTTTTGAAATTGTTCGATTTATCTTTGATCAAATTAGAAAGTTTTTCACTCACTTTGTAAAACTTTGTTTGTTAATACATACTTCCTCCTGAACATCATTTAAAAAACTCTGTAAATTAATATAGTCAATTTCTGATACAAGCCTATCAAAAATGTTTTTCATAGAACAATTGATACTGTTGAGTCTGGAATAATTCCTACAAATAGTTTTCCTAATTAATTTAAGTTCCATATCCTTTCGAAGGTTGTGATTTAAATTCTTAGAGGTTACAATTTTAGCAAAATTTGGTGTGACCTGTTCACTAATGTATCTATTCAAAAACCAAATATACAATTGTGTTGTAGATCTATTCAAGGAGAGTTTCCTGTATTTATCAGCCAATTCTACCATACTTTAGTCACTAAGGTGAATATCTTTATAGCTGAGTACACATGACTAAAAAGTCAGGAAAACAATTTTTTGTATTCTGTGTAAAAAATTTTTTGAACTGAAGTGATAGGTTAGCTTTTGGTCATCATATAAAATTCTTGTTAATTTCAAATTAATTATTAACTCAGTGTCACTTCAATTACCGTTACACTAACAGGTGTACCTGATTATCAATTATGATAAAAAAATGCATAGTTAACGACAGTACCCTAAATAAGGGAAACATTTTATGAAACTTTCATGTATTTTTAATTGGAAAAGTTTTAATTGTTTTTAAAAATGTGTTGTGAACTTTTTAATGGATGGGGTTTTTTGTAATCGCCTGACGAGTGAGATTTCCTAACTTTAACTTATAACAACTATTACTTACTTGCAGGTGATGCAATAATGATGGCTTAACAGTTAAAAGCGCTTTGCGATTTTAAATTGAAATTTTTTTACACAGAATACAAAAAATTGTTTTCTCGACTTTTTAGTCATGTGTACTCAGCTATAAAGATATTCACCGGAACCAATTTGGGCTGGGCGCCAATTCGCTCCAATCCGTTGTGTATGAGTTCTATCTGGTGCTATTGATTGAGAATTGAATTAGAAGAGAATGAATCATTTGAAATGACTAACCAACAAACCGGTTCGCAATAATATCGCTGTGGTTGACCTACTTGTGCATATAACGATGTTCGGAAAGCCGATCGTAGCCTTTCCAGAAGTCAGTGTGCATGGTGGTGCCAGACAGAACTACTTTCTTTATTGCTTTGATCAGAGTTGGACCATCACGTGACTCAGCCACAACGATTTCCACATCCTTTAGTCCATATTCGATAAATCCGAAGTGACCTTCGACACGACAACCACGGATGTATTTCCGTTTGCTAAACTTGCTCTCGTCGATTTGAACCACTTCCTGGTCCGCCAAGTTTAAAATCTGATTGTCGCAAAGAGAAATCGTCGACGATCATTTCACGACAATAGCGATATCTAAATATCAAGTCTTAAAAAAATGAAACATACCGAAAATTACTCACCCGAAGTTGATTGTCGTATCGCTCAGCTCTGTACGTTGGTCAGCAGGAAGATCCACTCGTTTCGCAGCATCTCGTTGCCGCAACCTGATTTGGTACACTGGAAACGACCACAGCCATGAACCCCGGTCTGGTAAAGTTTCATCGGCATGCGGTGGACACGGAAATCGGGAGGCGTAGATGGCAACAACCCTTGGCCCACAGCCCAACTAAAACCATCGGCAGACATAGGCAATCGCTTTCTGTTCCAAACACAAACAGAATTGTCTAAGCGCTTCCAATGAATGCTAACTGATAAGTGAAGAATGAACCCCTAGAAATATGACACCCCAAAAAAAAACCATCCTACCTTTTTTCCCCTAAATCTGGGGAGGGGAAACCCCTAAGTTGGGAACCCTGCTGCTGAAGAATGAACGAACGCTTTGCTTCTATTTATACCAAATTGTCACGTGACCAAAGATTCGTTGCGGTATAATCGTTTACGCATGTGCGAGGAGGAACACGCACCTGCCTCATTGCCTCGATTTCAGTAGAATAATTAAATTTTAGGTAGAAAATTCCATCTGTTTCCTGAGCAGTTGTAGATGTAACAGAAATTTGATTGTTTACATGTTCTATCAATTGAAAAATACCGGCTTTCATAGAGCTCAATTTTTTCGTCATGCCATTGGGCATCCCTTCTAAAAGAAAACATTCACATTTTCCTTATATAAATAAAAGTGCCACATTTATTTACGGGCCTTGTCCACTTTTATTAAAGTTCAAGTAGTAAATCAAAACATTTATGGAAAAAAATTTTAATAATTGAATTATCATCAAATATTTTGAACTTTAACGCTGGTCTTTGATCAACGAAATGACTATCCGTGGTTGCAAAACTGAAATAAGAATGTATGAAATATTTTTTTTGGGCGTGACACTCGAAAATCTGATTCAAGGTGACATTTTAACGAATTGTAAGCAATTGTTAGCTCCCCTTCTGTTCCTCTTAATGGCCACAGAATAGAAGCTAGCCCAACCTTAAGTAATATGATATTTTATCCCGGATTTCTCGGTGCAGAGAGGGGTTGGGTAAAAACCGTATTAAGGGTAAAATCGAACGTACCTCTAACAAGGGGATACTCGATGGTCTCTGCTGTGATTCGGGTAAAGGAGCAAATGAACTACTCGATAGGTTGGATGATCTATTTTCTATCTATAGCAAATGGTTCTGTTCCGTGTGGACGTACAGATAACTGACTGACATTAATGACAGCGCTTGGCTTGCCTTTTTATCTCGAGTTAATTAAGTGAATATTAATAATATTAAAATGGAAAAATTAAAGCTATATCTGGAAAGGGTCCGCAAAAGTATACTTCTGGGATTACATATATTTCCATGTAAGTACTGTATTATACTTCTATTATCTTATTTGCCAGGTGATATTTACCTTGAAATAATTATAGTTATAGTTATATATAGTTATAACTATTTAATCCGAACATGAACATCTGTTTTAGATACTTGGTTAGCCAGTATAGGACGGACTCTACAAGATATACTATTACTACAACTAAATACACTTGACTCAGTTAATGGACAACTTTATACAGCCTGGATGTAGTTCAGGTGAACCGTATGGTAAGATTCACTTCGTAAGAGTTGATAAGTTTCATTGTCACTAATTAGCCGGTACAGAAAGGATGGGGTCTAGATTATTGACATTGAACAATCTATAAATTGGAAAGATCTTACTTGAGTTACTGGTGCTCACTAATGGTTTGGAGTCCTGGGGTATTCCCTACTGATGTTTTTTTTTTTTTTTTTTTTTTTTTTTTTTTTTCCCGGAGCCGTCCTTTCGCCGGTACCACCTCAGCCTCCTGGGCTTATTGTGGATACTCCTAGTGTTCTGACTACAACCTATTCAGCCAATCCGTTCCCTGTATTAGCTCATACAGGTTCTTTGCTGGTTGATTGTAGAAGTCTTCTGGAGTCATTTGGGTTCTGCCATACAGTTTCTGCCTTCTGTGGTCCAGCGACTCACAGTTGCATAGTATATGCAGAGCTGTTTCGGTATCCTTTTTGCATCTTCTGCATGTAAGGTCTCCGTTGTACAGCCCTATTTTGTTTAGGTGCTCCTTTGTGGGAAAGTGTCCCGTAAGTAGCCCCGTAATGGTGCGCAGCTTGTTCCTGCTCATTGAGAGCAGTTATTTCGCTACTTTTTCTGATGGTTCTTTTATGAATTTCTTCCCATGTATTTGCCCAGTCGTATTCTTCCAGTATTTCTTGTGTTGTTCTTTCAACCACCCTTTCAACCATGACCTCGTTAAGCATCTGGGGATGCCCACAGCAGGTTCGGGTCCGTTCATCAGAGTTGACGATCCTACTCTCGCGAGTTCGTCAGCTTTTTCATTGCCTGCGATTCCTTTATGACCTGGTACCCACTCCAGTGTTACACTGTTCCGAGTCGCCAGTCTTCTAAGTTCTTCGCCGCATTCCCATACTAGCCGAGATGTCACCTTATAGCTCTGAAGTGCTTTAAGGGCGGCTTGGCTGTCGCTGTAGATCCTGATCTGCCTGTTGTGGTAGGCTCTCATGCTGTTAGCCCTTGCACACGCAAGTATTGCATAAACCTCTGCTTGGAATACAGAGGCGTATTTTCCTAGCGAGACGATTCCTTCATATTTGCTCGTCTTGCTGTATATCCCCGCTCCGGTGCCGAGTTCATTTTTTGATCCGTCTGTATACCAGATCAGTTCATTCGCCCTACTAAGTGGTGGTGCGTTCTCTTCCTCAAGCTCTTTTCGATCTTTGATGACAATCTCGAAGTTCTTGCGAAAGATATATTTGGTAGTCATTTGGTCTGTTGGCATTTTGAAAATGTCATCTCCCACCTGCCTTATCTCTGTGTGTCCTCTCCCATGTACCACATCATGGTCTAGTGCTTTTTCCAGTCGGGTTAGTGCTGCCCTTGCTTCGTACATTATGACATAATGTAGTGGAGGAAGGTCTAGCATTGTTTCCAGCGCCGCTGTAAGAGTAGTCCTCATTGCCCCTGTAATGCCAGTGCATGCAAGTCTTTGGACCTTGCTTAGTTTTAGCATAGCAGAGGATTGTCTGGTCTTTGGCCACCATACCAAAGATGCATATGTGATCCTGGGAATGACAACCATTTTGTATAGCCAGTATACCATGCTGGGTCTTAGTCCCCATTTAATGCCGTAAGTACGTCTGGCAACCATGAAGGTCACCTCCGCTTTCTTGATCACGTGCTGGAGATGTCGGTTCCAAGTTAAGCCTGGGTCTAGAATAACCCCAAGATATTTAACTTGTAACATGTCTATCGACCTGTTTCGATTTTAACGTTATAATTTCAATTTTACCGCTTGCCGTCATAGTAACCACTTCCAATTTAGTTCTGTGATGTAAATTTCTCTGATCGTTGATCGTTGCGACAATTGACATATGATGTCAACGCTCGATTCTTATTCTCGATTTTCCTTCTTTTCGTTACCGACCCTTGTGAAGCAAGGACCTACTCTTTACCGTCTCTTAATTTTTAACAGTTTTTATCTTAAATTGCTGTGGTAAGTCCAAAATTATAATTTATATTTATCAAGCTTTTTCTAAAGTAGTGGCTGATATAATTTTTTTTGTGCATTTCTTATGTTTTTACAGAGATAGATAGACGAATATACACATACCACGTGGTCAACTACCTTTCTTTTCATTTTATACTTGTACATTACTTTTAAACTTAATCTTTTATCGTTAATAGCTGTTATCTTTTTTAATGCAAATATTTGCTAGATTCTCTGTTGTAAAATACCTAATTATTTTCAAAAATAGATAACTTTTATATTTAACCTTTTCAAATATTCTGCCAGTGCTGGTTTTACATTTCATTAAACATTTTACTCATTTAGAAATTGTTTATTCATAACTTTTACTTTAATTAATATTTCAAGGTCATTAGCACTTTTTTTATTTGTTTTGGCTTATAATTTTTACTGTTTTAAATGGGACATATATGTTGGAAAGCTTTCAGTAAAGTTAAATTTCATTATTTTAAACAACTGCCTTCCTTTTTTACCTGAAAAGCTAAACCAACATTATGTGCCCCATTACATTCAAATTCCTATATATCCCTAATCCACCTGAACTTCTAGGTAAGCACAGCAGCCAGGTTACCCCGGCAAGTTACGGTCAGGTTACCTCTGCAAGTTACGGCCAGGATACCCCTGCAAGTTACAGCCAGGTTACCGTTACAAGTTTTTCACTGCCAGGATATCCCTGACAGGCTTACTGCCAGACTTCTACTTCAACTTCTAGACTTCTACTTCAACTGCTAGACTTCTTCTTCAACTTCCAGAGATCTCTTCTTCAACTTCCAGACAGCTCATTCTACCACTTCGACAGCTCATTCTACCACTTCGACAGCTCATTCTACCACTCGGACAAGCTAAGTACCTTATAAAAGTACAGGTTCTTTCAATTCCTTGTTAACTACTCCTGTGGCAGAATAAATTTAATATTTGAACTTCTTTTTTTCATTTCTTTTATACCCGGCTGTAAGAGCTGTAGGGACTCCGGGTTTATGTAAATTTGTTATTTTTTTATTTTTAACATTCAGTAAATTCTACAAGGTGTTTCTACCTTTCTCACCTTAGTTCTCTTTCGTGCAATTAAATTATTTTTTCGTCTAAAAAGGTAGTGGCGCCCTAAAGTTCTTATAGTCTGTCAACCCTCTGGCATACCTAGTGTGGCATCAACATGGAGTCGATCCACCCTTGAGAGAGTCTCTAGCCGGGATCTGTCTCTTAAGGAGAGAACAAGTGTTACAAATTGGCGCCCCTTGTTTTTGTTGCACTGTATGACAGTTGGGTTGAAACGGGCTGTAGTTTTTTTGCTTTTTTGAATTTTTTTATCTTCAACGTTGAGTTTTTCTTAGCTTTTTAAAACTGTTTGCTAACTTTTAATAATTAATTTTTTTACCTTCTCACTCTTTTGATTAAATGTTGTAACGTCCCTGCATTCACATTTTACCTACAGTATCTGCCTTATCTAATATATATTTTAAATTTCGTTTTGATATTTTTTGGGTCTACATGTAACATTTAACACAATCTTATGTTGTTGAAAAGAATTACATTTTCTTTTATCGATTATTTATAGATGGTGTATAACATCTGATTTCTTGGCAGTGTTGTCACATGTAAAGCAAATTTTTGTGATGTTCATTTTTTAATGTCATATTTAATCTCTTTCTTTATCTCGTTCAGTTGAATTGTGTCTTGTTACACAAACTGAAATATCTTACTTTCTTTATCTTGTTCAGTTGAATTGTGTCTAGTTACACAAACTGAAATATCTTACTTTCTTTATCTCGTTCGGTTGAATTGTGTCTAGTTACACAAACTGAAATATCTTACTCTCTTTATTTTGTTCAGTTGAATTGTGTCGAGTTACACAAACTGAAATATCTTATCTATTTTCAGTATTTTCATTCAAGTGCAGTGTTGCCAGAGTAACAATTTATCTTTAAACTTACTGTCATTTACCTATTCTTTAATATTGTTGATCAAGTGCAGTGTTGCCAAGTTAACTATTTATCTTTAGAAATAACCTTTTTCATTCCAATTTTTTTGAATAGCATGAGAGTTGTGATGTGTTACAATCTATGATCTATTTTTTATTTTGATTGGTTATATATTTAGTCATTGTGCAACATTTACATTACTAGATATAAATTTTTAAAAATATCGTATAATTTGTTGAAAGTATCGTACAGTATTGTTTATTTTAAATGACATTTATCGGTAGTGTGTATATGTTGTTTTTATATCTATAGTCATTTGCTTTTATGTTCATTTGGATTTTAGATTCTTTGCTTTCGTTAGTGCTATTTGATTGGTACTGCTGATTTAGATACCGTTTCTTATTATTTTTCTCTCCTTTTAAACATGATGCAGGCCAATCACTTGAAGTCACTTGAAATATCATATGAGATTAAAATCAGAAATTTTCCTGTTCCGGATACTGTCGAACAGAAACGAAGAGTTTTAACAGGTCTTCTTGCTAGGGAAAATTCTAATAGAAGTTTTACGTCCCCAGTTAATTCCTACCTTTTTGAGGACGATTTATTAGAAGTAACAGAAACAATTACTGACTTGACAGATATCATTGAACAATTTAGTGGCAATAAAAACGAACCAGTCTTTTCCAGAATCAATTCAAGATTGACACATTTGACTAATAGAATCAATAGATTAAATGCCGAAAGTAACGAACAACTACTAACAAAAGAAACATTGACAAATAGACTAATACTTTTAGAAGCTGACCTTGCAATGAAAACAAATCCGACATCTAACTACAGAACTGAAGACACCTTACCTTCAAACTCATCTCCCTCCCCTACTCGTTTTGACACCCCTTATCAAAGACACGATCCAGTTTACAAATGGAATGTTTTCTTTACTGGTAAAAATGAATCACTTCATTTATTTTTGGAAAAAGTTGAAGTCCTTAGACTTTCTAGAGGAATTACAGAAAATGAGCTCTTCCTACAGTCATGTGAACTTTTCAAAGACAATGCCTTCACATGGTACCTTAATAATCGTAATAAATTTCAATCCTGGAAAGACATTGTTGCCAAATTGAAAGCTGACTTTTTGCCCTATAGTTATGAGACTGATTTGGAGTTGGAAATTTCTAATCGCACCATGGGTGCTAACGAACCGGTTGCTGTATACATCTCTTCCATGATAGGATTATTTAATCGCTTGTCTAGTGTCGTTGACGAACGTACTCGTGTAGCAAAGATTCGTAGGAACCTTTTACCTTCTTTTATCTCGTCTTTAGCACTTCATAATCCCCAAACAGTTGATGAATTAACCGAACTGTGCAAAAGAATTGAAGAATCCCGTGTTTGGTCAGATAGATATAGATCACCATCTTCTAACAATCCTAGATTGCTCGAACCAGACTTATCTTGCCTTTATGTTTCCTCGCCGTCAAATCAAAGACAAAGAACTGCCGCAAACGTTTCAGCATTAACCTCTTTGGTTTGTTGGAATTGTAATAAAACTGGTCATTCATATTCCGAATGTTTCTCGCCCAAATCTATATTTTGCTACGGTTGCGGTGCAAAAAACACCACAAAACCTAAATGTCGTAGATGCATCCAAAAAAACTCGAGACTGACTGGCACTCCGAATCTGGCCCCTGTGTCCAGTCAAGCACAATCAACTTCATCCCAGCCAGAAAACCCCAGAAGAACGAACACACGACCAAACAGACCTCCAAACAGATCTTCAAACAATCCCAACCCCCCTACGAACCAAAACTAACTTTTTCAACTTCCGCTGCTGAATGGCAAAATTATCTTATCTTTGTTAAAGATTTCCTAGCGTCCAATCATTTTAGAAATACAGACAATCCATTACCTTTATCTACCAAACAACTTACAAATACCTTACCGAACACTAACGACATCCAGAAAACAGATGACAAAAACATTTCGCTTACTGAGAATATTACTTCTGTACCTATCTGTGACATGCCAGTTACTTTATCTTCAACTCAGTCAAACACTGTTTCAACCTCTATTAATACCTGTCCCATATTCGCAAAAAAACCTAACGATAATAGACCTTACCTTACCGTGAAAATTTTAGACGTACCCGTTTTAGCTATGGTTGACACAGGTAGTAATTCTACTGTTCTTGGAAATCAGGGTTTCTCTTTGTTGCATTCTTTACATTTACCTATACAGTATGACTCTGGTTTGAATATTACCACTGCTGACGGTGTACCTCAACAATATATGGGCTATATTTCCGCACCAATGACAGTGAATGACGTTACAAAGACAATAAAAATACTGATAATACCGTCAATAACCCATAACCTTATTTTAGGAATGGACTTTTTGAACTTGTTCAAAATAGACATGAGTTTTCATGATTTGTCATACTCTTTATTATCTTCTACTTGTGTAATTAACACAATACAATCTGCTTCTACTCTCTCTATTGAAGAAAAAAACAAACTTGAGCAAATTATAAACTTATTCTCTTCTCTTGCCCCTCCTGACCGAATTGGCAGAACGAATTTTGTTGAACACGATATCGACACTGGTGATGCAAAACCGATTGCACAACGCCAATATCCTCTATCCCCAGTTATGCAAGGTCATTTAGTAAAAGAAGTCAACGAGATGTTACGACTAAATGTCATTCAACCTTCGAACTCCCCTTGGTGTTCACCCCTTTGGGTAGTCCCAAAAAAGTCTGGAGAATGCCGCGTCTGCTTCGATGGCCGAAAGCTGAATAAAATAACTACTCCGGATTCCTATCCCATGGCTCAAGTAGATGTCATTCTTAGCAAACTTCGAGACGCTAAATTTCTTACCTCCATTGATTTAAAAAAAGCCTTTCTACAAATACCCCTTACCGAATCTTCTCGCCCCAAAACTGCTTTCGCTGTCTATGGCTTAGGTTTATTTGAATTTACGACCACTCCCTATGGTCTAATTAACGCACCCAAAACTATGGCACGTCTAATGGACATTGTTATAGACCCTTCTTTAAGGCCCTACTGTTTTTGTTATTTAGATGACATCATTATCGCTACCCCTACCTTCGAACTTCATTTAGAAATCCTTAATAAGTTATATCTTCGTCTTAAAGAGGCAAACCTTACTGTAAATTTCCAAAAATGTGAATTCTGTCGAGACTCTCTTAAATTTCTTGGTTTTGTAGTCGACAAAGCTGGTCTTCGAACTGATGAAGACAAAGTTTCCGCAATCCTTAACTATCCTGCTCCCAAAAACACTACCGAAGTCAAAAGACTTATTGGCTTAATTGGCTGGTATCGCCGATTCATCAAAGATTTTTCTACCGTTTGCTCCCCGATAACTGACCTTCTTCATGGCAGAAAAAAAGGACAACCAATTTCCTGGACATCTGAGGCTGAAAATGCTTTTATCGAAGTCAAAAAACGACTTACTTCCAGCCCCATTCTTGCAAGCCCTGACTTTTCGAAAGAATTCATTATACAGACTGACGCTAGTGACACTGGACTTGGTGCAATCTTATATCAACAATGTGATGGTATCGAACACCCCATCGCATATGCAAGTCGTACCTTGAACAAAACCGAAAGAAAGTACAGTACCACAGAAAAAGAACTCTTAGGTGTAATTTTCGGTGTAGAAAAATTTAGAGGCTATGTGGAAGGAACCCACTTCACACTTGAAACAGACCATTCATCTTTACAGTATCTGTCAAAACTTTCCAACCCATGTGGACGTTTAGCTCGTCTCTCGCTTAGATTATCGCAGTTCGATTTTGAAATCAAACATAGAAAAGGAACCACTATGGTTGTAAGTGATGCACTTTCCCGTTCATTTCAAGACATTTCAGTGATTGATGTCACTACCTCAAGCCAGATACTTGGTATACCGCCATGATTGATAAAGTCAATAATAATCCTGAGTCATTCCCCACCTTTAAAGTAGAAAATAATGTCCTCTACAAGCATGTCTTCTCTCCAAACCCCATATCTAGTAATTTATATAATTGGAAAATTGTAGTCCCTACCCCGAACAGACTTGATGTCCTAAAGACATTTCACGACAATCAAACTAGTGCACATCTCGGCATCTCTAAAACTATCGCCCGAATTTCTGAAATCTACTATTGGCCAAAACTTAGAAGCACTGTATCTCGTTATATCAAGAAATGTTCCGTTTGCTCTTCCTGTAAAACTCAAAATTTACCTAAAGCTGGTATAATGGGCCAGTATAAAGACATTAATTTCCCTTGGCAATGGATCTCTGCTGATTTAATAGGTCCATACCCCAGATCTAAAAATGGCAATAGATTTGTTCTCGTTATAACAGACTGGTTTACTAAATTTTGCCTTGTTCACCCTATGCAGAATGCCACAGCTGCTGGTATTGTTAAATTTATCGAAAATCAAGTTTTTCTTATTTTTGGAGTCCCGCAAATATTTTCCGTCGATAATGGCACAGTCTTTACCTCTTCCCTCTTCAAAAATTTGATGAATCATTATAAAGTACAAAAAATTTTCTACAATGCACGCTATCACCCACAAGTTAATCATACAGAACGGACCAATAAAACCATAGTTACTGCCTTACGTTGTTACATTCATGACAATTCCTCTCATAAAAATTGGGATGCATCAATACATAAAGTTGCACAAGCAATAAGAACCGCAAAACATGACGTTACAGGTTACTCTCCCGCTTTTTTGAATTTTGCCAGAAACGTACCGTTAAGTGGAGATTTTTATGGTGTAATTTCCGAAAATGCTAACAATTTAATCAATAACGCAGACAAATTACAGCTGATTGACGACTTACAGACTCTTCCTAAACTTTATATTGATGTACGCAAAAAACTTAAGCAAGCCCATGACAGAAACACAAAGTATTATAATTTACGACGAAGAGATGTAGAATATCATGTCGGTGACCGCCTTTGGAAAAAGAATTATGTACTTTCATCCAAAAATGATAACTTTGCAGCAAAATTTGCTCCTAAATATATTCCGTGTATTGTCCATAAAGTAATTTCTAGACTTGTTTATAATCTCAAAGATCTTTCAGGTAATGATCTTGGAAATTGGCATGTTTCAGATCTGAAAAACCAATTTATTGACGTTGACGAAAACCTTCCGGATGACTTAGATGAACAAGACAATAACGCTGACATTGCAAATTAATTGTTCCTTTTTGCTTTTTTAACTCAACGTAGAGTCCCGTATCTCAGAAACCGTGTCTCACATGGAGTTTCGATATCGTTCTCCTAAAAAAACGGTACAATTGTGTTTTAGTTTACCATTATTATTATTTTAGTTTTCTTCGTTTTTTCTTCTTTCTTTCCGTTTTCTGTCTTCTAGACAACCGTGTTACTTACCGTCCCGATTCCATACTCAACTTGGTTCACAATTATTTTACCCCCCGCGTAGAAAAGGAAGTAGACCAAGCTACGTAGGAGTTTATACCGTTCTCCGAACAAAACGGCTCCTTTTCTTACCCCGCATATCATTAATTCTGTTACAAAAAATAAAAATACCGGCTAGACACCCTGAGAGCTCTCCATTGCGGAAATGGATTTTACGTCATTCAAATTTTTGGTCCCCCTTTTTGTTGTATATCTTTTTGTTGCCCCGAGTTTTTCGTATCATTTCTCAACAATAAAATGATACTTTTGCTTTTTTAACTTAACGTAGAGTCTCGATTGACGTACCGTAAGACGTTAGGCCCCAATTGAACCGGGTTTGCCTTTGCTGAGTGGCGGATTGCGCTCGGTATACAAATACAATAGGTTTGAAAAAAATGACTGCTTAGTCTCTCTATTTCTTCACAGCAATCTCTTCCCTTTCCCTTGTCTTCAATAGCAATACTTCCTTAGTTTTTAGTCGTTTTTATTGTTTAACCAGGTTGGCCACTTTTTTATATGTACCGTATTTCCCGACAGAATCATGGGTGTAATTTTATTTTTATTATCTTTTCAATTTAAGAAGAAGGCATATCAAAGGACGAAATATATAGAGCTGGATCGACTTTCGGATCGATGACCAATGGCTACTGTGGACGCTAACTGGCAACCTCACCGATTGTCGATTGGGCGCTGTTATTTCTGGCCTCTATTTGTGCTTTCTGTCTTGTAATTAATACCTATCTTAGTTTAATTATGTGATGAGTCTATCAATTTTATGTTTTCATTATGTCGCCACATACTATTCCTGCCATAAACGCCCTTATTTCTACCGTTGATTTATCTTTCATTATATCGTCAATTCATTTTTACCGTTACCCATTCGAAGTAAATATCTATGTATATTTTTTCTCTCTTCCTTAACATACCTTTTGCGTTGCCATATTGTGAAATTTGTGGGCTACCTACCGTTATCGGATATTTTAGAACCGTTCCTTATGGAACACTAGTGTTGTCGCCATGCCAAAATTTTTGCTAGGTTAAGTAGTATTTCACCTTGGGTGACGTCTTTATGACAAATCTTTACTCTTTGCTCGGTGAAAATTAGGCTGATTTATGAAATAATTAGAATTCCGACGGAATTATATTCTGAATCAATTTTAGGCTGACATCACTTCCCGTGTTTATTTTTGTGTCTCCACGGAGACATTTGTTTGGATATTTGCTGGAATTGCGTAGAATTGCGAATCTGAGATACCAGCGTTTTATCAAAACACTACCTACCGTACCTTACCTTATAGTTATATACACTGAGAAATTATCGCACCCTATCGTTACCTTTCGTTCTCAGTGTATGCTTTGCCTTATCCGATGACATAACGACACAATAATCACAAGATGACAAAACTACCTTACCTTACCTTTGACAATTACCTTCCCTACCTACTATACATAGATTTTGCATTGATACTTCACCCCTCCTTTATCTTATTAACCCTTTAAATAAAAAAATAATTCTTCGAATCATTTTTTTCCCGGAGGAGAGGGGGTGTAACATGTCTATCGACCTGTTTCGATTTTAACGAAATAATTTCAATTTTACCGCTTGCCGTCATAGTAACCACTTCCAATTTAGTTCTGTGATGTAAATTTCTCTGATCGTTGATCGTTGCGACAATTGACATATGATGTCAACGCTCGATTCTTATTCTCGATTTTCCTTCTTTTCGTTACCGACCCTTGTGAAGCAAGGACCTACTCTTTACCGTCTCTTAATTTTTAACAGTTTTTATCTTAAATTGCTGTGGTAAGTCCAAAATTATAATTTATATTTATCAAGCTTTTTCTAAAGTAGTGGCTGATATAATTTTTTTTGTGCATTTCTTATGTTTTTACAGAGATAGATAGACGAATATACACATACCACGTGGTCAACTACCTTTCTTTTCATTTTATACTTGTACATTACTTTTAAACTTAATCTTTTATCGTTAATAGCTGTTATCTTTTTTAATGCAAATATTTGCTAGATTCTCTGTTGTAAAATACCTAATTATTTTCAAAAATAGATAACTTTTATATTTAACCTTTTCAAATATTCTGCCAGTGCTGGTTTTACATTTCATTAAACATTTTACTCATTTAGAAATTGTTTATTCATAACTTTTACTTTAATTAATATTTCAAGGTCATTAGCACTTTTTTTATTTGTTTTGGCTTATAATTTTTACTGTTTTAAATGGGACATATATGTTGGAAAGCTTTCAGTAAAGTTAAATTTCATTATTTTAAACAACTGCCTTCCTTTTTTACCTGAAAAGCTAAACCAACATTATGTGCCCCATTACATTCAAATTCCTATATATCCCTAATCCACCTGAACTTCTAGGTAAGCACAGCAGCCAGGTTACCCCGGCAAGTTACGGTCAGGTTACCTCTGCAAGTTACGGCCAGGATACCCCTGCAAGTTACAGCCAGGTTACCGTTACAAGTTTTTCACTGCCAGGATATCCCTGACAGGCTTACTGCCAGACTTCTACTTCAACTTCTAGACTTCTACTTCAACTGCTAGACTTCTTCTTCAACTTCCAGAGATCTCTTCTTCAACTTCCAGACAGCTCATTCTACCACTTCGACAGCTCATTCTACCACTTCGACAGCTCATTCTACCACTCGGACAAGCTAAGTACCTTATAAAAGTACAGGTTCTTTCAATTCCTTGTTAACTACTCCTGTGGCAGAATAAATTTAATATTTGAACTTCTTTTTTTCATTTCTTTTATACCCGGCTGTAAGAGCTGTAGGGACTCCGGGTTTATGTAAATTTGTTATTTTTTTATTTTTAACATTCAGTAAATTCTACAAGGTGTTTCTACCTTTCTCACCTTAGTTCTCTTTCGTGCAATTAAATTATTTTTTCGTCTAAAAAGGTAGTGGCGCCCTAAAGTTCTTATAGTCTGTCAACCCTCTGGCATACCTAGTGTGGCATCAACATGGAGTCGATCCACCCTTGAGAGAGTCTCTAGCCGGGATCTGTCTCTTAAGGAGAGAACAAGTGTTACAAACTTCATCCGACAGTCGTATTGGTTCACCTTGAAGCGTCAAAGGGCCAAGTCCTTCCCTTTTCCTTCTTCTGGTGAACGCAATTATCTGTGTTTTCGAAGGGCTAATACGTAGCCCTTCTTTTACAGTCCAGCCTGTTACTACATTTAAAGCCATATGGAGTCTGTCTCTGGTTGTACTGTTGTATTTACCTTGGGATAGAATTACCAGGTCGTCTGCATATCCTATGGTGTCGAATCCTCCTCTGTGTAGGGTTCTAATGAGCCCGTCCATGACCAGGTTCCACAGCAGCGGGGATAGTACTTCCCCCTGCGGACAGCCCCTGGTTGCACATACGGCCATTGTTTCCCCCATCAGAGTTGATTCTATGAGCCTGCTTCTGAGCATGCAGTCTATCCTCCTGCAGCTCGTGGCATCGATCCCTAAATTCCTCGTCGCCTTGGCTATAGATTCATAGGAGGTGTTGTCAAAAGCTCCTTCTATATCAAGAAAGGCTGCCAGCAGCACCTCTTTGTTTTCCAGCACGTATTCAGCTCTTTTTATGAGTTGATGTAATGCTGTTTCGGTTGATTTTCCCTCTCTGTATGCATATTGATCTCGGTGTATTGGTCTTGTAGCCAATATACCGTCTCTAATATGTCTGTCGAGAAGTTTCTCAAGAGTCTTCAGCAAAAATGACATTAGACTGATTGGTCTCAGAGCTTTAGCCGTGTCCTGTCCAGATTTTCCAGGTTTTGGTATAAATGTTGCTCTGATGCGTTGCCAGGTTCTTGGAATATGCCCCAGAGCTAAGCTGGCTCTGAGCAGTTCACTTACCCTGTTGTGCAGTGTGCTTCCTCCTTTTTGGAGTAGGATAGGATAAATCCCGTCTGGTCCCGGTGATTTATATGGTTTGAAGCTGTTAATAGCCCATTCTGTCTTTTCCGCATCTACCACAGCCTTCGCTGTTTGCCAGTCTATCCTGGATGCCCATCGTGGTCTATCCAGTTCTGTCGCTGGAGAGTTCTGCGGCGGAATGGTGGGTATTGATCCAGGGAAGTGTACCTTGAGTAGCTCTTCCAAGGTTTCTTTTCCATTTTCTGTATACTGTCCGTTATCTTTTTTGATAGCGTGTATAGTCTGATTAGGGTCCTTGGAGAGAATCTTCTGCAGTCTGGCACACTCATGAGTCTGTTCTATCTCCTCACAGTGCCTCCTCCAGGAGTCTCTCTTGACTTTCCTTACCAGTTTGTTGTATTCAGTTAGGGCCCTCTTATAATCCGTCCATTCTTCTGAATTTTCTTTAGTTCTATTGAACTTCTTCCTCAACTGTCTCCGTTTTTCGGCAAGTTCATTTGTCCACCAGGGCACATTCCTGTTGGATTTCTTCCTTACCGTTATGCAGTTGTTTTCAAACGCTGAGATAATTGCTTCCTGTGTTAGGTCTGCTGCTATCTCTAGGTCTGTTGTGTTCTTGATTTTTACCATCGTTCGGTCTAAACTGTTAACTAGTTCTGCATTATATGCTTCCCAGTTCGTTTTTCGCGGGTTACGATAGTATTCTATTTTCGGTTCGGTTCCCGAAATTTGAAAGTATATGTGTCTGTGGTCAGAAAAGCTTTCTTCCTCGGACACATGCCAATTACTCACGAAGTTACTTATGTAATGAGTGCCAATCGTGATATCGATAACCTCCTTTCTGTTTGAGTTAACGAAAGTTGGTTTATTTCCTTCATTTAATACGTTCAAATTGTTAGCCGTAATAAATTCTAGTAATGACTCACCTCTTTCGTTGGTGTTGGTGCTTCCCCAGTTAAGATTGTGTGAGTTGGCATCGCATGCAATGATCAGCTGCACACCCTTCTTTCTGGAGTACTTGACCAGTTCTTCGACTTCCCTGGTTGGTGGTTGTCTGGGGTCATCGTAAGGAAGATAGGCCGATGCGAGAATTACTTCTCTAGTCCCATTTCCTTGCCCCAGTGTGATGAGGACCGCCGCTAGGTCCCTACAACAAAAATTTGTTAGTGAAAGGGCTTTTATACCTTTCTTAACAATAATGCATGTTCTTGGATGGTCAGAGGTTCTGTCATAAATCAACTCACCAATGCCATTCAGTCCCATAATCTTACCTCTGTTAATCCAGGGTTCTTGAAGAAGGGCCACTTCATACTTCCCTCTTATCACAGTAAGTTCCGCCGAAGCCCCTTTACTGTGATGGAGGTTCTCCTGAAGTACCCTGAATTTCACCACTCGGCGAGTCCCCCCCCAGGACCCTGAAAGTAACCATGTTTAGCTTGTAATAAGCTTTTAACTGGTTAGCCACCAAGGCCCCATGGGAGACCTCGTCGATGGAGTAGGCCAGGATTTGGCCTTTTTCTTGAACCTTTCGACTCAGGAGGAGCCAGCCGTTCACCCTCAGGTTGGCATTTTGCTTCCCCAAGCGTCCTCGCACTTTTTCCTCCTGATCCGCCGGTCCAGGGATAAATACTATGACCCTGGGTCGTCTAGGGAGGTCCTTGGCTTCGCCTGCTGTCAAAGCCGCCCCCTCCCATAGACCCTCCAGGCCCCCTGCACTACCCCTGAGCCAGTCGGCTGTTTCCTGGTTTGCGCACGTCAGCCACAAGACGCCTCCGCTGAACGTGGTCCTGGTGAACTGCAAGTTCGTGCCACTGCCCGAGGGGGCGGCATCAATCGCATCCACCAGTCTGTCTTGAACCAAGTCCGCTTGCTCTTGACTCAATGTTATTTCCGGATGGCGTTTGTCAATAATTGCCATCCGTGTTCCTTTGGCGACCTCGCTGTATGAACCGGTCTGTGGGGGTCCACTCCTCGGTTTTTTGCTCGGTCGCGGTTTCGGAGGGGTCTGAGATTCCGACCGGTTTCTCTTCCCCTTTTTGGTTTTGGGCTCATGTTCTTTAGGAGCCTGCTTTTTGGGCTTCTCCTGCGTCCATGTTCCCTCCGCCATTTTCCTTGCCTTGGTCTGCTTTCTTTTGAAGGCTCCCGAGGTTTTCCTTTCTTGCTGGACTTTTCCAAGCCCAGCGATCTGTTTTGTGATCGTATCGGTGGTTCCGGCTGTTCCCACTGATGCGTCACTCTCGCTTCCGACGATGGTCCTGTCTTCGTCTGAGAGCATGCTCTCTGATTCAGACTTCCCGCCGTCGTCTGGTTTTTTTCTTTCTTCTGGGTCCATTTAAGTCCCACGAGTAAGGGGGAAGGGGTGTGTCCAACCCTGCGGTGCCCCCTGCACAGGGTTAAGGCTAAGTTACTGCTAGGGTTTCGCCCGTTGCCCTAGAGGAACCGTTCGTGACACTATTTGACCCTAGTGCCATTCATCCCTCGGCACGGTATCTCACACCTTGGATTTAGGTTGGTTCGATCCGCTGTGTTCTGTATAAACAGGGCCACCACGTGAAGGTACACAGACGGTCTTGGGATATGCATCCTCGAAGGTTTGCTAGTCCTTCTCTGCTAATCCCCTGAGTCGGTAGCTAGAAGCCGACTGCTTGGCCCCCCCTACTGATGTTACTCTGCTCCGTACTTATAGAAGTCAGCTGAAAGTATCAGACTGTAGCTTACAGGAGAGGACAGCGATGAGTAGGCTATACGATTAACACCCAAGTATTTATTCTCGAAGGAAAAAAAACAGGTATCCCAAGTGAAGAGCCAAATAAAGATGGGGTCAAAACGGACAACAAGAAGAAAGCCAAAAAAAGAAAGGTCTGAAAAGAAAATATAGAAGACCAGCACTGGTGATTGAGTCCCAATTGATATCGGATAGATTACTTACCCCAGGTGGTGAGTGACCTTCTAGTGGTGTATTTTTGTGAAATCAGGAACTAAATCCATGCATGAACAACACTTTGTATAGGAGAATCCCTGGTTATCTATTTTTTCCAAATCACAAAGTCGTATTGAACGTAGGTTGAACAACCTTCTAGACTAGGAAAAAGCACAATACAAAATGGTGGTTTCAAACCAGTGACCTATGTCATTGGCCTTGATAAATGATAAGAGGTCTTTCACCTATTAAGGTGGGGTTAAGGTCAAATGGCTAACTGATGACCCAAATACTCAAGACACATGTGTATTTTGAAAAAGACTCACCAAGGTTAACCTAAGAACTAATTATTGATGTCAATTAACAAAGATAAATATTTACATTTTATTATTACTAAGATTATTATGACGATAAATATAATCAAGGTACCAAATAAATCCCTTATGCATTGTAGTTCATACTTATTTATTTTTATTTTTGCAGGGCGAACCGTAACACAATATTTCGAAAACCATTAATATTTTACTAAGGTCATATTATGCTTTTATGGATGCTTATGAATTAGTCCATCACCCCTTTTAGTATTATCGTTGACCTTCCGAACACCCTGTATAAAACAATTGAAGAAACTTACCATGAAACATAAATAATACAAAAGGATGAAATCAAAACTAATTAACGCAGCATAATCATAATACACGCGGTATCTTCAAACGCGCGGTTGTATTTACGGCGTTGTTTCTTGGAAATGTAACGATACCGCATCTATTTTAGGGATATGCAATATTTTGGTGGATACGGCAAATCTTTATTCCGACTGTTTACTACCAATATCTCCTATGTGCAAAAACCAGAATTTTACAGGAGGGACAAAAAACGTTCTATGAAAATGTTTAAAAGGTTTCTAAGTAAATATTAATACAACATCAATATTGAGGATTTAATGTACTCGTTTTAAAAGTGTTTTTTTGTTTAATTTTGTATAAGAAAGCTCAATTTTTACATGTTTTTTTGAGATAGGAGGTATTGGTATAACTTTTATGTCAGATAGGAGGCTATTTCTACACGTCATTAAAAGATAGGAAGTGTTGGTTTTTGGCTTTTGTGAAAGTTAGGAGTATTGCGAGTAGTACAAAAGTTAATAATTTACTGGGCTAAATTAAACAAATATTTTGAAAAGTTCTCAAGGTTCTCAAGTGAATCTCTTTCCATTCGTCGTCAAACAATAATTTGTAGTCTATTCCACTTTGTAAATTGTACCGAAGGGCACGAATATCCGTGACTGTGGGATCGTTGGGCCTCCTACTTGTTCGTATACTTGTATACCTCAAAGAATTTTTTGTGTAGTATTTAAAAAAGTCATAACTTAGTTGATTACTTCGTATGGGAATGGTTTGGTTCTGGCTTCTTTGCTTGCTGAAAAATAGTCGCTTGGCAAGTTGATGTTTCGATTTTTCAATTTCTGCTCAATGCAACCCGTTCCAGAAATTTCTGAGTCGCAGGAATCTTATTTTTAAGGGTATAAGTGAGTAAAGCATTAGCCAAAATATTATTTCTGTTTTGGTAGGTGCAGCCGTCCAAATAGATAATAATCGGTGAATCTTTAGCAGTGCAGTGGCTTTCTAAATAATCTGTTATGCATGATGTGAATTCGGAAGCTTCCAAGCCAGAATTATATTCTGTGAACCAATAGCATGTACTGTGGAAGCATATTAATATACAAGCACCTGCAAAAAGTGGCTCTTTATTTTTTAATTATGGGAAAAACTTTAGTCTTGTACTGTTAGGTGTCTGTGACAGTCAATATCGATTTACATTTGTTGATATAGGGGCATATGGATCTCAGAGTGATGGAGGAATATTTGAAAATAGCCTTTTCGGTCAAAGTTAAGATAATGCTGATTTAGATATGATGATGTCAAAATGCCCCACTTTTTTGTGGCTGTTGAAGCCTTCCCACTTGAGGAATACATAATGAGACCATATGGAAGTAGAAAACTAAGTTTTTCCAAGAGGATTTTTAACTTTCGTCTGTCCAGGGCCAGGCAGACCATTGAAAATACTTTTGGTATTTTAGTTGCCAGATGGCGTGTTCTGAAAACCACCATAAATTCGAAAGTGGAAAATGTTGACCACATTGTTAAGGCAGTTACAGTTCTGCACAATTATTGTCTTATAGAATTAGGTGATAATTGGTACTGTCCTGTGGGATTTGTTGATGGAGACCATGGGCCAGGTGAATGGCGTAAGAATCAGAAACCACTGAAATCAGTTGGTTAGGAGTAGTTGCAAATATTTCCCGTGCACAAATTTATAGATTGAGAGATTCTCTAGCTAAATATTCAACATCTGCAGCAGGTTAGGTACCATGGCAGACAATTAGAGTAAATATGGGTAGAATTTTTACAGAGTAAACTCAACAACCTACATCACCTGCCCAACCCGCTGCACGTAACAATGTAGAATTTTGTTCACTACTTGCATCTGGTTCATAACAAAAAAGTACCATTTTTATTTTTTCAAGTTAACAAATACATATCAATTGTGTGTTAGTTATAAGCATATACTATAATATGTTGTAATGGTGACAAAATGAAAAATTATATTGAAAAGTATGTTTTATTGATTAAAATTGAATAAATTAATTGTTCATTACATTAAGTAATTCTTTTCTTTTCTTTCTCGCCTCCTCCTGTGGCATTTCTTCTAATTCAGAATAAATATACTCTGCTAGAGTTCTATTTGGATTAGTTTTTTGTTTTTTTTTTATGTTGCTGAGTCCACTAGCAATTTCTCTAGCGACAACAACAAATTCATTTTCAACTGGATCTTGTTTTCTTTAAGAGGATGCTGAAATATAAAACAAAAAAATGTTAGCAGGATAATAGAGTTTTCGAAAACGTACATATACTGAGACGGTAGCGGTTAACATTAATCTAAGCGCCCGACTATTTTGACAGATAAACATATAGTTTTCGAACCTTCTGCGCCCCAACGGTAACAGTAACAAAAGTTTTTGTTAGTTGGCAAAATTTTAGCTAGCAAAATCTGATTGTCTTCCTCAGAGAACTTAATCATACTTCTTTTTAAATTGTTCAAGTTACTACTATTAAGTGATAGCATGATAATTATGAATAGTATGTGCTATCGCAATTCGCAAAAAACAGATTCCAGTAACTACATACAGAATACAGACATCACTCATTGAATTGTGGTTAGATTTTTCGTCTTTCCGTGGCCTTTTCGTTAATGCAACCGATATGTCTACCGTCCGTAAGATACTGGTAGTGTACGGGAACGGTATACGCTGAGTGACATACCGTATGTCATAGTTGTCAAATAGCGTTAATCGGAGTGCTTTTTAAGCGGCTTCGAAAACTCTCTAATAATGTTAGAAAATAGAAAAGATTTTTAACTGGTGGAATGGGACCAGCTAGAATTCAAAGAAAAGTTGAAAAATTTTTGGCCAAACTATAAGCTCTACAGATAAAACATACATTATCTACTTAGATTTGACAACTTTAGGGGTGCTTGGGTTAGCTGAGGGTGTTTCAGGTGTTGCGACTTCCTCGTTACCCAATTGGGTTTGGGTATCAAATTGGCTCTGGCTCTAGGTATTAAATTGGTATACAAAAGTTTGAACACAAAATGAGAAACGAAATTTCAGCTTACTTCATGGGTTTGGTATACTTCCCATAAAAACGCATACGGTCAAAATACTCCCAGGAAGATTCGGGTGCTGCTGAACCTGACTTTGAGCTTTTCCTCTTCTCCCTGGTATATTTGTCCCTCAGCGACTTCCACAACCTCTTGCACTCTTCAGCTGTAAAAAATTCACAATTTTTATATGCCACCAACAACAGTACAAATAAATATACTAACCATCTATTTCCAGAATAGCTGCAATTTCTTTCCAGGCCTGCTCCTTCATACTGTTGTTTTTATAAAACCTGTTTTGTAGGTTGTATAGATACTCGTAATTTTGGATACAGTCTATTAGCAGACCTGCCATATCACTTTTAGTTTCCGACATATTTTCAATAAAACGACAGAAAACAGATGAAAAACACACAAAGCAAATTAGTTCCAAACACACAAAACAAATAAGTTCAAAACACACAGAGCAAATTCACACGGCGTGCATCGAGTCACACTCCATTTGGGTGTGACCCTTATCTAAAAAATTTGAGTAATAATTAATCCTGTTTTTACTGAAGCTAGAAGCAATCCATTATGTCAATATTATGGATAATGAAATCATACAAAATACTACAAAATTCGTCAGCATTAAGGCCTCCGTGAGTCTCGTCCCACAAAAAGCAAAATCCTTCATGATTTCTTAGGTTATAAATAGTTATGTTGTGTACGATAAGTTTCGTTTTATAATACAGTGCTGATGCTTTTAAAAAAGGACAAAATAATACGGCTTGTAGGTCAATCGTAAACACCACTACAGATGGATCTTGATTTGCCTTGTCTTTGTCTTTCTCAATTCTCGCCTCATCTTAACGTTCAATATGCCTATTGTAAGAAATCTCAGTAACATTTTTTGTTCTGTAGCCACAGCAGATATCGCACTGGTCTTTCTTTGGTCGGAATAAAGCTAAATTCATTTCATGAAAAATTTGCTAGAATACAAATTTTGATACTGAATGCTGTTGTTCATTATTTAAATCCAAGAAGTTTAAGTATTCTGTATACAATTTAGATTTTGATTGCCACATAGGCTCTAAATATAATTTGGCTGTATCTTTCCTACAATAATGTGCTTCCAATTTTGGTAGACTTTCAACAAAATCATGAACCTTTTGTCTATTGGCGTTCTCGTTAGCTTTGATGACAGGATTTCTTGTTGTGTCAATTTTATCTTTAATACCGACCCACGCATGAACTGTCCATTCTCCAATGGCTAATGTATGTAAAAACATTTTTTACAAACGTGAAAGGTGGTACCTACATCTTTTAAATGGTACTCCTTTCATTGCCTCTACGAGAATTTGTTAAACCCCTTTCTTCAAAACTAGTGCTTTTACAAAACACTTTTTTTCCTGCCGACTCATTTTCCAGTAAGTAGTAAAAATTTCCTGCCTCAAATTATCACTTACAGAACTGCACTTGAAGAACGTAAAAATTGTGTGGCTACATCGAGGTTTCAGTTGTCTGGAAGCCCTAGGTACATCAAAAATAATTTTTCCTTGTTCTGTTTTTCGTCTACAAAAATATTCTTCTCCCTTATTTCTTTTTATTCTTTGTTTCTCCGAAGTCCAGTTGTCTTTACTTGCTAGTCCTCGTTTTGCTCGTTTGTGCTTCATTTGATAATTTTTCTCTGTCTGCATCAGGTTCAGACTCCGATTCTGCCTCTTCTTCTGGGTTGAACAGTGGATCCGCATCCGAGTCATCGTTATCTTCCAACAACTCCATTGGATACTTGTTACTTAGAAAGTGAAAAGTTTTTCGACTTTTTTTGTATGCGAAAGTGCCATTAACTTCTCTTCTAATGTGAAACGGTGCAGCTATATTGATTTAGCTACTTCTCGGAACTGGCATCTGTTGAATAGTGCTGCCATTCTATTGAAGCTTTCCAATTTTTTATCTAATTGTTTTGTTGAAAATTTCTGTGCTTCAAATGATCTTCTCTTGAAAGATAATTCGGAATTCCTGGTGGAGTTGTATTTTCCAAACATTCTTTTTATCTCGAAGTACACTTTACTTTTTCGTGGTGTCATAACAGTTTGTGATGAAATGCCACATCTTTTCAAAATATGCTTGGTAGTATAAACTGAAAAAAAATTGTTCATAAATATTAAGTATGTAAGGAGAACAAAATCAAGATTGATTCTTTGAAATAACCGACAAGTAAAAATATTTGAAAATTTACCTGTTCTTGCTATCAATCCTGAAGTCGGTATGGCATTATTATGAAGTCCCTTAGAGTGAGCAGCTAGCTCCTAGCTCCAAACGCAGATCTGCGACAATTGACTGAACCAGCAACAGTGCACAGATGTGCTGGTTTATAATAGCCAAATTTGATTCGACTTTAGAAAATTAATACAGTCTAGTTTATTTTCTAGTCCTCTTCTCAATACAAAAATGGTTTTTTTCAGCAATGAAATATTTCTTTGTTTCAACTAATCTACTCACCACGTGTTGCCTTCTTTGGTGCATCTGCTGGTGCTCTCATGGGTACTGTCTTCTCCTGTTTCTTTTTGGGGGCTTTTGGGCATCCTCGGTAGTTGCAAGATGCTCTCCTTTGCAGTTGAAACAGGTCTGTTTGGTGATCTCTCGCAGTCTCCGGTTTGTGTGAGCCTCCACATCTTATAAATCTTGTTTCCATCTGGCAAGTGGATTGTCCATGGTGGAAGCCTTGGCAGGTGTAGCATTGGGTTGGTCCGCTGCTCTTTTTTGCAGCTTCTTGCCTGATCTTCGCAAATAGTATGAATTGGATGTTCTTCATTTTCTCCATATCCTCTTTGTCGTGGTCTACCATGTAGATGGACAGCTTCTTCTTATCTCCATATCTGGAATGGAGTTGGGTGATTCTATGGACTCACTCCTTGCCTTTTTATATCCTGTTTGATGATGATGGTCTTCTTGGTTTTGCTGGATTGGTCCATGAAGGTGTACCAGTTTACACCTTGCCTTGCAGCTCCAATGTCCAAATACTTAGAATTTGGACATTTTTCTGTAGTCTTCCGGTGTCTCCGATAGTACATCAAACGAACATAGAGCTAGAGCTAGAACTAGAGCATTCTTTCGTAATCTTTTAGTGTAAACGAAAGCTAGAGGTATCGATTTACATCAAACGAACATAGAGCTAGAGCTAGGTAGGGTGTATCGTGGCATAGATACAACATCTGAGTGTCATCACCTCTTTCGTCCAGAAAAGCTGTTATTTCGGGCAATAATTCTTGAAACCTTTCTAGGAATTTTCCGCGACTCAACCACCTGACGTCCGTGTGAAGAACTAAATCAGTGTGTTCAGCTGACTCACTACCTTCCAACTGCAATTTAAAGAGCCGTCGTTGTAAGCTACGTGCACGGATGGAATTCACAATTTTTATTGCAATGCCCATAATCTCCTCCATGTTTAGAACTTTTGAACACAAAACTTGTTGATGTATAATGCATGGAAGGAGAAAAATGAAGGGAAATCGTCATTAGCTCGACACAATGCCACAAAACCGTTTTTGTTTCCAGTCATTGCTGGCGCTCCATCGGTTGTAATGCACACTAGTTTATATATTGGTAGCTTGTAGTTTGTTACAAAATTGAAGAAAACGTCATATATATCTTCGCCACGGGTCTTTCCTTTCAGAGGAATCATTGTCAAAAACTCTTCCTTAGCCGACATGTCATTGAATACCATTCGAATAAAAATACACAGCTGGGCAGTGTCTGTCATATCGGCGGATTCGTCGAACTGTAAAGAAAAATATGTACATTCCATGATATCATGTTTTAGTTTATCTGCCATGTCCTGACTCATGACTTCAACACGCCTTGTGACAGTAGGACGAGATAACTGAAGTTCTCTAATAGCAGACATAATCTCTGTTTTATTTTTAAAATCTCCAAATAAAGTCTCAACCGCTTCAATAAATGCTTCCTTCACAACCGATCCATCTCCAAATGGTTTCTTGTGTTTCACCAATATGGGAGATATTTTAAATTTCGCGATCGTTGCAGCTTTTGATTGTTGGACTGGTCTTGTGAACACTGTTACGTTTTTTTGTTGGTCTAAACCTTTAGCATAATAGACAACGTTCATGTAGTTTTGGTAATAATTAAGTAAACATTCCTACCTTGAAGTCAAGTTAAAGTAGCTGATAAGTCCACAATTTTTAGTTTTATTGGTAACTAATCGACTCAATTCCATAGTAGTTAACTCATTCCTCTCCAATTTTATCAATATAAATAGAAAATAACGACTCTCAATATAATTATTTTGGTTCTGGTCGACTTCGCGACCCTCGGAATTTCATGATAATTTTAAATTTGTTTGAAAGCTTACCTTAAATAAAGCAGATTAGAACAAAAATTTTCTTGGATCATCCAGAAATTACTTCAAAAATCACGATTTTAGTTCAAAAATTGGTACTTTTTCAACACTAATTTATGCTATTTCACGATAAATATTTTCACTGCAAACAATAAAAGTTATTATCTTGAACTGAATTTGAATCTGTTTCACAAAAAAAACCGGAAGAAAATACTTAAATTTTACTAATTTTTAGAAATATTTGTGAGCATAAATATTTTCGTTTGACACTTAAGCTTATAAAATGACTCACTAAAATCTTATGTCTAGATATCCCAGGTTCACAAATTATGATCAGGTGATACTTCTAACGTCGTTGTCAAATGGTCTTCATTTTCTTTCAGCTGAATCATTAATATTATATGTTATAGATTAGGTACATGAATATATAACATTATAAAATTATTTGCATCTATAATCATGAAAATTTAAATAATAAACATTCTTTTAATGTAGTGATTACCTTATATTTGTTTCATACATTGGATAAAAGAGATTAAAACAAACTTTTTGCTGGCCCACAGTCTGTTTCTTTTATCACGAATTTTAGTTCAATATGATAGAGGTCATTTTTTCTTTTCTTACCTTGCTATTTCATTTGTAGAAAGCTTATTGTATAGTAATTTTCTCAATTCAAACAATTATCACTCACATTCATAATGGAATCAACAATAAACGACAGATTAAAAATCTCTCCTAGCGATTTTCATACATTATCGATTTGTTTTGAAAAGTTTTATAGGCAAGATCCTCTCGTTTCGAGGTGCGGTTGCGACAATTAACAGCTGTAGTAATCTGCGCCTGCGCCCAATTAACGTAGTATTCAATAAATTATTCCTTTTCTTTCAACTACAATACACGTGAAGACTCCTATGTTATTTCTATATGGATTTTCCTTATAAGTATAAGTATGATATTCTAGTTACACTTTGATCTGTGTCAGTTGGTCGGGAAGCGATATGTGTTGAATTATGATAAACATTTTTTGCTCTAGTAGAAATCTTATCAAGTCAGTCATTTTGAGGTGAAGAGATGAAAAGTGTCTAATAATTCGTATTCCACATGAAAATAAACTTATGCGGCGCCTTTACACACTGCGCCACGGAATTTTTTCTATGCACCTTAGCATAAAGCCTACGTTTATAGGTGAACAAAGTTAGTAATCAATTATTTTAAACAAAAATTAATAAGTTTAAATATGTATTTACCTTGGTCATTGAGAATTTTTCGACTCGATATTTCTTTTGAAAACTCACGCAAAAGATTAAAACTGTCGAACTGTCAAACACTCTACGGAAAATATTGGGTTTGCATACAATTAACAAGTTATAGTATAGGAGTAGAAAAAAATTATTAGACGCTTTTTCAAAAAGGGGAAAGGAAGTCAGTATGCTTATTAATGAATTTTCTAATCCAGAGATCTATATTGACTGATTGATATTGACGTTTCGCAATTCGCGCGCGCGAATTGCGAAACGTCGACCCGGCGCGCTCGCTTCGCCCGCAACATCTATGTCTATCTATAATATACATACATATGTATTCCCTTCCCCTTCTCAAAAAATGTGTAATAATTTGTACTCCACATGAAAGCGCGCCGGGTCGACGTTTCGCAATTCGCGCGCGCGAATTGCGAAACGTCGATTCGGCGCGCTCGCTTTGCTCGCAATATCAATCAGTCAATATAGATCTCTGGATTAGAAAATTCATTAATAAGCATACCGACTTCCTTTCCCCTTTTTGAAAAAGCGTCTAATAATTTTTTTCTACTCCTATACTATAACTTGTTAATTGTATGCAAACCCAATATTTTCCGTAGAATGTTTGACAGTTCGACAGTTTTAATCTTTTGCGTGAGTTTTCAAAAGAAATGTTATTAATTTTTGTTTAAAATAATTGATTACTAACTTTGTTCACCTATAAACGTAGGCTTTATGCTAAGGTACATAGAAAAAATTCCGTGGCGCAGTGTGTAAAGGCGCCGCATAAGTTTATTTTCAATCTGTACATGCCGGGTTCGAGTCCCAATAAGTACACTTTTTTTAATATTTTTTTTTTCAAATGAAATTTCTTTTCCTAGAAAAAAAAAGTGTATGTAACTCTCATGTAATGGTTATTAATACCTACACACTTAGGCTACGTTTTATATGTTGATTTTCTATCGTTTAAACTAAGCTTAGTCGTTTTTATATTCAAAGGTTAACATGAATTAATCACTTCTTGTTTTTTCTTCTGATCTATAGATCCTTTTATGAAAACTATATTTTCCCATTCATTCAAGTGAACATTTGTCGAATGTGAAATAATATCAATGTAAATATTATAAAATATAACTTAAATTGAATAGCGCAATCCACTGGAAGTGTGGTCTCGCGATTATTTTAAAAACCCTTCTTTTATATTATCAGCAATACTATGTTTTTGATAGGACAAATATTTATATATACATCGGTGTTATGTGAGAATGAAATATAAATCTAAAATCTTGGTGTTATTTTCAAGCCGTAACGAGTTAGAGAAATGAAAACTGGCAGCATAGCTCATTCGCCGCTCCATCTAAAATTTGTGACCATCCGATATCTAGACATAATTGTCAAAAAATGTCAAATATTCACGAAAAAATGGCGGATTTTGGTATTTTCAATTGCGATTTTCTCTTTCAAAAGTGGATGATCCAAGAATTTTTTTTTATTAAAACGTTCTATAACCATACGGCTTTCTAATAAAAAAAAAATCGTTGCAAAATTCCGAGGGTCGCAAACCTTACCGGACCCATTATTTTCATTAGACATTTAGTAAACAAAAGTTCCGAACAGCTGATCCTATTTCTGTCAATCGTATAATGGTTCTTCTTTTACGAACTTTCAGGGGACTGTGTTCCGGTACGCAAAGTTATCGATGGTGGTGGTATTCGTGGGTGAACAAGATAGGGTATCATTTCGTTAATATTTATAGGAAACTTGGGGATAGTGTAGGATAGGGTATAATTTGTGATTGGACAATAGATGTAAGTACGGGATTTTGGTACGCAATGATCAGGTAGAGTAATTCATACCCGAAACGGAACATGTCTGCTCAGTACAGCTCGAATGAGGGCGAACCTCGAACAGAGTTTTGTTCTGACGGTTGTCGTAAATTGTAGACGTGGCCGTTTTCCGTTTGGTGTGTGAGGAGTGGCAAGAAGTGTGCCGGAGCCCCGTTGAGAAAATAAAGGAATATGAATTATCCACATTCATCCCGTAGGGGGATATAGTTTTAGGGGGTAGTTTGGTTTGAGGGAGGAGGGAATAGAGTGCAGGGAGTTGGTGGAATAGTATTTGCTCCCCAAACCTCATCTGTGAGAGGCAGATGGAGTATTAATCCCAGGCACACGCCATTTTGTTCAAGGTAGGTCACTTTACTTTTAAACTGGATATATCAGCCCCGTTGTGGCATGGTTGCAGATAGTGATGTTAGATTATCGTTTGTAGATCATGCTAAGGCCTTAATCACCAGTAGCAGCACAGGGAAGACACCCTATTCTGGCCCAATAGGTAAGACATATTGTGTTTCGGATTCATTATGCCTATTAAATTGTGCGGAGGAGGTTACTTCACCTGATTATGCGTTGAAGCGTTACTTGTATATAATTTGTTGGGGAAAATATTTCTTTCAAAGAGGTAGTTAACTTAAGGGTTTGAGTTATGGATTTTATGGGTTTCATATTAGAGCCACTATCGTACAGATAGTGCAACAGAAGTTATTTTGATTCTTTTAATTGGGAAGATAAAAGAAGGTATCATTCTATTCAGGTAGAAAGGGAAGTAATAGGGGGTGTATGAATATTGAGCCCAAGTAACAACACTAATTAGTGTCTTTTATAGGGTTTGGTTTAGTTTTTGTTATTGGCTCAGCAGTCTTGACGTCGTTTCACTTCGCTTGGTTTCGATACTTGGATCCTGGCTTCCTAATGGATTAATTTGGCTTTGGGAGTCTCCAGTTTTATCCGGTTATATGGATTATTGAGGTTCTGGCTATGCTGGAATTCCGTTTATTGATGGTTGCGTAGATGCTGTCCCAACTAATCATCTGAAGGCTTAAGTTTTGAATCAATGAGGGTCATCAAAGAGTGACTACCAGACCGGACATTGAAATAACTACTTGTGGATGGTCAAGTATTATCACCAGCGGGTGAAGACACGCAAGTTTTAGTTTAAGTTAATTCTTTTCCAGGTTTTTTTTTCTTTATTGTATTATAGATTATTTACCAGTTTATATCTGAACTTTTCGCTAGACCATTTGTGAACGTACAAGTGGCTTGTAATTTCTTTTATTAAGATCGCGGTTGTTCATTATTCTCGGCGAAGGTAGAACGTTGCGTCTGAGCTCAAACGGATCGTGTCCTTAACGCTATTTGGTAAAATCTCAATAGATGGTGAGATTTCCCACATCATTATTACATGTATATGTGTATTATTTTATAAGCCACGGTATGGATATTTGCTAAAGGTAAATTTGTGTGATATAAATAAACAGGTTTTCATTTTCATAATTTTCAGAAGGTACTTACATTTAAACCGGTTCTGGTTCAAATCCTTCTAAGCATTGTATCATTAAAGTTTGGGGTTAACGGAGTACACAGGATTTATATTTTTTGTAGTGTAGGATAATTTAAGATTAGCCTATCATTATTATTATTGTATTTCCGAATTGGATACATATTGTATTTTCACGTTGGGTTAGGGGTATCACGGGATTTTAAAATTGTTGAGTAGTATATAAGTAAATTTGTAGGACTTGCGTAAGCGTCTTCTATCGAAGACTATATCTGAGACTACTGTAGTCTCCATTTCAATCTCTGTCAAACCAAACCACCAACTAGTAGATCATTATATATATATATATATATTTTTTTTACTTGAGTTATTGTGTTTGATTTATTTAGTATATTCCTAACTGGGGGTAAACTACGGTTAGGGACGTAATCATTGGTATTTTCTCGGGTACGGTTTACCTGGCGCCTTGGGTTTAGATAACTTTTATTGATTGTTCGTTACCAGCATACGAACCTCCCTTCTTCGACTTAGAGTCTAGCGGGTAAAATACCTTGTGGCATAGATCGGCCTATCGATCAGCTGGTAACTTTAGTGTTTTATAATAGTTTTTTTGTTGCGAGCCACAAGTTCGATCTATCTTTCATTGTTAGGTCGCTAATGTAATGTTGTTGAGTGCTGTCGTTGCACGAAGCTTGATTTTACGTTACATTTTTGGCGCCCAACGTGGGGCCTTGCGTTGCGAAGTTTTTCGGACATAGCATCTTTTTTGTTGGTGGTTTGACTAACTCAGTTAATTATTTTTAATAGCAACTCACGAACTCGTAGTGGATTTATATTTTGAAAAGTAAATTTTGTCAGCTAGTTGGATTTGACCAGAACAGGTTCTGAGATTTGTTTATAGTTTGAGATATCCGAAACTTATTGCTTGAAAAATCGTCAATTTAATCAGATTGTGGTAAATAATTAGTAAATAAGGATACTTGTATATTGTTGTATTTAGTGGACTAGATAGAGGATACTCAGGGAACGTTAAAATACATTTCTCCACTGAAACTTATAGGCATTGACAGCTTGAGACACTGATTTTAGTTGTAAAGCGGGTATATACTATTACGAGATGGCTTCGTATAACTTTAATATAAATAGACTTAGTCAAGATGAATTGATTTATGAGGTGAAAATAAGGGGGGTAGCTACCGGAACTGTCGATGAAATGAGGAAGAGTTTGGCTATGGCTCGACGGTTAGAGAAGACAGGCGAAAGTTTCACGCATCCAGCTTATCCTTACAAACCTGAAGAGGACATACAGGCTGTACAAGCGAAATTGGATGAATTGACACCGCTGGTCGCCGATTTTAATGACACAATATCGAGTGGAACCTTCAAGAAGTATGAGTCAAAATTACATCATGCACTCTACAGGATGAACCACATTCCGGAAGACAAGACCGAGCGCCCGATTCTACGGTCGAGAGCATTGACATTATTGAACGACCTATACCAGAAGGCAGCAGATCCCAGGATTTCGGAAGACGTACCACCACAACTTAGCTTACTGCAACAAACCAGTTTCGATGCGAACATTGATCCCCATAGGAGGTCATCGGGCACATCATTGAGTCCCGCTCGTAACGAACATACTGTAGCACCTCGTGCCTCTACTTATGTTACACCGTTGTTACCCAATAAATGGGATTGTAAGTTTTCGGGAGATAAGAAAGGTTTATCGTTAAGCGCATTTTTAGAACGCGTGGAGGAATTGCGTATTGCTCGTCATGTTGAAAAAGAAACGTTGTTAGAATCGGGAATAGATTTGTCTACTGGTAGGGCGTATCAATTTTATCTGGCTTATAGGGGTGAAGTTTCATCATGGGATGAATTGGTCGTTTTACTGCGAGAGGAGTATCTGTCTCCATCTTATAACGAGAAGCTTTTCGAGGAGATCCGAAGGCGGACACAAGGCCCGGATGAATCTATCGGACTTTATTTAGCTGTAATGTCTGGGTATTTTAATAGGTTAACTTGTACGGTATCTGAGGAGGTTAAGCTCAAAATATTGCTCAGAAATATAGCTCCGTTCTACCAGAACCAGTTAGCGTTAGTGGACGTCACCTCAGTGTCACAGTTGCGAGAATTAGGTAGAAAACTTGAGGCCAGAAAGGAGGCGGTAGAGAACTTCGTTCCACCTTCTCGTAAATTGCATGTTTTAGAACCAGATTTAGCTTATGTTCAAGTGACGGAGGCGGTAGAAAATCTTGCGATAGCTAGTACATCTTCAGTAGCAGTCCCGAGAAGTGATGTGAAACAGGTCATCTGTTATCATTGTAAGCAACCAGGTCACTATGCTAAGGGATGTCTTAAGAAGTTTTTAAGTCAAGAAAACATATTCGTATTCTGTGTAAAAATAATTTATTAAATCGCAGAGCGCTTTCGGCTATTAAGCCATCTTCAGTGCTTACCTGTAAGTAAGTAAAAATAATTTGTAGAAAATATAGAAGAAGTGGATTAAAAAATTACTTACTCGTCAGGTAATACAAGAAACTTGGACAACACATTGACGTCATGAATTAAAATTACATTAAAATTAAAATGATCCCCTGTTTAGGGTTTGTTGACTCTAAATTTGGAACATTATTAAAAATTTTCTTTAAATTATTTTAAAAAATGAACTCCGAACACGTGTTCATCTAACGGATGTTGTAGTGACACTAACTCAATTTCAAAAAATTAAAATATGACAAATGACAGTGAACATAGAACTCAATTAATCCAACAAACGTTCAAAAAGACACTGCAGAAATCCTCTATAAATGTCCCAAAACAGACATGTGAACTTCTTAATGAAATTAAAGAAAATTTGATATTAAGGTCTAATGGGAACCTATCAAATTATAAAATTAATGAAAAAGATTGAGGGTCTAATGAGAACCCATTACTGAATCTAATTCAAAATAAAAATTCACATATATGTCAAGGAACATCCAAAAGTTAACAAATCAATTCAAACAATAAAAAACACAATCAAATAAACATTGTAGTCTGGTTGTAACCAATAACAAATAACAAAACTAATTACGGAAATTTAATTTGATTGAAGTCTAATGAGAACTCGATACTCAAATCTAATTCCAAAAACGAATAAGATTAAGGGTCTAATGAGAACCCATTTCCAAATCTAATTCAAACTAGATGATTAATTAAAAGTTAATGGAAACTCCAAACACAATAACTTTTAGAGAAATGAAGTATGTAAAAACAAATTGTAGCAATTATTAAAAATGTTCAAATCCAATATAAAATAAAAATCAAATGTAAACCAAGTAACATTTCAAAACCAATGTGAGTGGTTTTACAATAAGGAGATCTGATTTAGAGTCTAATGAGAACTCATTAATCAAATCCACTACTATAAGAAAAAGATTAAGGGTTTAATGAGGACCCATTACTAAATCTAATTCTAAACAACTGTAACAAAAGCTCAGAAAAATTACCTTTCTAAAATAAACAAATGGAAATCATGGCTCAGCTTGATGATGTTATGGATAAATATGAAAATCATCATAGAGAGAGGATTAGTATGTAACAAACAGACTAAAGAATGTATTAAAACTAAAGAAACTAATGGTCAAATTATATTTAAAAATGAGAAAAATATGCTTTAAAAATATCAAAAAACTCATATGAGTTGTTTACAAAAAGAAAGATCTAATTTAGAGTCTGATGAGGACCCATTGACAGCATTCACCGTACCAAATCGAGGATTATTCCAATTCAAAAGAATGCCCTTCGGATTACATTCGGCTCCATCGACGTGGCAGCGATTGATCGATCAAGTTTTAGGAGTCGATTTAGAAACCCATACATTTGTCTATCTAGACGATGTAATCATATGCACATCCACCTTCGAAAAACACATAGAGGTATTGGAAATTGTAATAAACCGAATTAAAGAAGCTGGTCTTTCTCTCAATCGTGAGAAATGTGTATTTTGCAGGACTGAGTTGCGCTATTTGGGATACGTAATTAATGCATCGGGTCTTCTTGTTGATCCAGAGAAGGTAGAGGCGATTCTAAACATCCCCACTCCTAAAACAGTTGCGGAAGTTAGACGCATTGTAGGTATGGCCTCATGGTATCGTCGATTCATAGAAAATTTTTCAAGTCTGATGTCACCTTTGACTCGACTCACACAAAAGAATCAGCGATTCATTTGGGATAAGTCATGTGATGAGGCTCTTGACAAAATCAAGCAAATTTTAGTTAAAGCTCCAATACTTTCTTGTCCAGACTTCACCAAACCTTTTGTCGTTGAAACGGATGCTAGTAATTATGGCCTTGGTGCAACCCTTTCCCAAAAGTATCCGGATGGAGAACGCGTAATCTGCTACTTAAGTAGATCTCTAACAAAAGCCGAGAGGAAATATTCTACTACGGAAAAAGAGTGCCTGGCAGTTATATTTGCAGTGGAGAAACTTCGTCCGTATTTAGAAGGTTCAAAGTTCGTGGTTATAACGGACCACTATAGTCTCAAATGGTTGTTTGATATAAAAGATCCTATTGGCAGGATTGCCAGATGGACTCTAAGGCTACAAGCCTATGACTTTGAAGTGGTGCACCGGAAAGGAAAAGACCATTTAGTGCCAGATGCCTTATCACGTGCTGTGCCATGTCTGAATGCTATAGACACATCATTTTCAGATCAACTCTCGAGCTCTGATAAATGGTACCTCAATATGGTTCGTCGTGTTAAGGACTCGTCAGAAAAATATCCTCTGTGGATGGTCCAGAATAATAGATTGTATCGACACTCGAAATCTCAGTTTTCAGATTTAAGGCAAACTGACTGGTTGCTGGTTCTTCCCCGGGAAGATAGACTGAAGGTAATTAAAGATAATCATGATCCGACCACAGCAGGACACCTGGGTGTTTCAAAAACACTAGCTAAAGTAAACTCGAGATATTACTGGCCAAAAATGCTTGCTGATATTGCGAGATACGTCCGTAGATGTTCAGTGTGTCAAAGAACTAAGCCAGAACAAAACAAACCAAGAGGACAAACCTTATCTCCTCAGGTCACTGCATCTCGTCCATGGGAAATAGTGAGTTTGGATCTTGTTGGACCTCTACCCCGAACAACTACAGGATATTCATTTATATTCACCGTCATGGACTGCTTCAGTAAATTTCTTCTTACTTTTCCTCTTCGTACGGCTACGGCGGCTAATGTAGCGCGAATCTTTGAAGATCACATAATACTTGTTTATGGTGCCCCTAGAAAAATAATCGTTGACAACGGTGTCCAGTTTCGAAGTGGGTTGTTCCAGAACACTATGAGGAAATATAATGCTGAAATTCAATTTACCGCTCTTCATCACCCACAAGCTAATCCGGTGGAAAGAACACACCGGGTTATGAAAACAATGCTCACTGCCTATGTTTCGGAAGATCAACGACACTGGGACTCGTGTTTACCAAAAATAACCTATGCTATTAGATCTTCAAAGCACGAAGCCACTGGATTCACGCCGAACTTGATAAACTTTGGTCGAGAAGTAACACTAAATGGGCTGGAAGACGATGAATTTCCCCGAACAAACACTTTTAGTATTCCAGATAAAAGTGCTGCACTTAATAGACTGTTTACCGAGGTTAAAAAGCGGTTATTGGTGGCTTACCAAAAGTCAAAAGTACCTTATAACCTTCGTCATCGAAATGAAAAATTCACAGTTGGCCAACGCGTGTGGAAACGAAATTATGTGTCTTCCGATGCGTCGAAACATTTTACGGCTAAGTTAGCTCAAAAATTTATTGGACCTTTCAAAATATTTAGGGTTGTGTCTCCTTGGTCATACGAACTGATAGATGAAAATGGTACCTCGATTGGTATTTGGAATGCAAAAGATATTAAATCAAAACCTCCGGATAATGATGGAGATTAATTTTATTATTGTTTAATAGGATGTAATAGGATTTTTTTTTTCTTTCTTTTCTGGTTTTCTTTTTTTTGTTAGATTTGTCTTGTGTAGGGAAAACAACTAGGTATTATGTTAAGATATTTAAGGTTTAAAGTTTCTTCGAAACTTTTTGTAGGAAATGGTGGTGTTGTTACGTGTTAAAAGTGTAACTTAATATTTAACAACTTTATTTTTCTTGTTTGCTATCTTTACACTGAAAGTTGGATTTATGGAAACAATTTACATCTCGTTTAATAACAAAAATATTCTTTCTCGTTCGTTGTTGGTTGAATATCTTGGCGATCTTTCATTTGTTATTACCTGAAAATGATTACAAAAATTAGTACTAAATATCCATGCTGATGTAGAGGTAAATATAACCTGTTGAAGTACCTGTGTCAGTGTCAATGTCAACTCTCTTCTGCACTTGAGGAAGGTGGTCTCTACCAATGTTAACTATGGTCTCTACTCTCATTCAGTATCTAGCCACTTTATTTCAAACTAGTTTTAAGAATCTTTCTAGAACATGGGAGTACAAAAAAAAAAGTAATACGACTACGATTTGACATCTTTTTGTGAGAGTCCATTTTGGTTTTGGGAAAAAAAAAAGAATAAAAGCACTTTTGGTTCAGGAAGAACTTGCTACGCATTATTGCGGATTTTAAATAGAAATCTGAGAAATTTCAATAAAGTTTTTAATTTTGGTTGATGAAACTAAAATAAAAATATCACTACTGTGGATCTGTGAACATTGGAATATTCTTTGAAGATTTCCTTTAGCCCTTTATCTTCGATTATCCATCGAAGCCACTTACAGGCCACATCCCATCCAAGGTGAGTCCTCCATTACTTCCTTCATTACACCACTTCTTTGCTAGATACTCTAGATACTAATACCACGACATTTATTTTAGGCCTGTTTGTCAGAGTTTTTTTTTGGTACTTATACCTTCTTTCATACCTCTTTATTTTTTGAAGTATTATTGGTTTATTTCCTGGGGTATATCTGGATTTACTTAGAGCACTTATGGCACATTAACGAGAAGATACCAGAGTAAAGTTTAAATAAAAATTGGGAACGACAACTCAGCATATCATAGGAGTACCAGATAAGTCGTAATCTTAAGTATTAGCTTTAGTGTAGGCAGCTTTATAATTTTAGCTGATATTTGATATTAAGTATATTGCGACATCTCCTAAATTTTCTCCATATTTTACGTAATTGTCTCATTGGACAACCTAGAACAAAGTCACATTGCTTATTTGTTTAAATATATATTTATATAAAAATAACTAACCTTTTTGTGTAGAAAATCCACTGTAAGCCCAGTGCACATATACGTATATCAGCAAAGGGTAAAACTAATAAGATAAGTTACCTTTATCAACCACCAATCATTAAATCACTTAAGTTTACATACTATTTCCTTCATAGTGTCACTTAAATATTTGTATACCTTGTTTTTAACAAACAGATGTTATATATAATAAACTGCACAAAATTTGATTCATTATCTATTTGAAGAACCTGATGCCCTGAGATATTACTACAACTAGCAATAATCTTTTCGTTTTGTTTACATTTCAATTTGTTTTGTTTAATCATTGATTAATTGTGCGGAAGCAATCCAGGTTGCGATAAACAATAGGTAACACCATTAATCAGATCAAATACTAGCCAGAAAAAGATTAAGGGTTTAATGAGAACCCATTCCTAAATCTAAATCAAAAACAACCACAACAAGAGTCCAGAAACATTTAAAAAACCATTAATCTTTTAAACGTCAATGTAATGGAATATAAGATCTATTTAATTGTACTTGTTTATTCAAACAAAAACTATTGTTTTGTAATTCTTCACTAATCTGTAAATCTTCAAGAAAATCTAACCTATTAAAAATTTTTTGAATTAACTTCTTTTAAAATTTTTGAATTGCGATTAGGACTGAAACTATGCTTATTAAATTTTAAGTGATGACCAAAAGCTGAATTCTCATGTTTACTCAAATGCTCACCTATTCGAACTTTTAAAGGTCTGCAAGTTCTGCCTATATATGAAGCTTCACAATCATTCATTCATTCAATAATCGCAATTCAAAAATTTTAAAAGAAGTTAATTCAAAAAATTTTTAATAGGTTAGATTTTCTTGAAGATTTACAGATTAGTGAAGAATTACAAAACAATAGTTTTTGTTTGAATAAACAAGTACAATTAAATAGATCTTATATTCCATTACATAGACGTTTAAAAGATTAATGGTTTTTTAAATGTTTCTGGACTCTTGTTGTGGTTGTTTTTGATTTAGATTTAGGAATGGGTTCTCATTAAACCCTTAATCTTTTTCTGGCTAGTATTTGATCTGATTAATGGTGTTACCTATTGTTTATCGCAACCTGGATTGCTTCCGCACAATTAATCAATGATTAAACAAAACAAATTGAAATGTAAACAAAACGAAAAGATTATTGCTAGTTGTAGTAATATCTCAGGGCATCAGGTTCTTCAAATAGATAATGAATCAAATTTTGTGCAGTTTATTATATATAACATCTGTTTGTTAAAAACAAGGTATACAAATATTTAAGTGACACTATGAAGGAAATAGTATGTAAACTTAAGTGATTTAATGATTGGTGGTTGATAAAGGTAACTTATCTTATTAGTTTTACCCTTTGCTGATATACGTATATGTGCACTGGGCTTACAGTGGATTTTCTACACAAAAAGGTTAGTTATTTTTATATAAATATATATTTAAACAAATAAGCAATGTGACTTTGTTCTAGGTTGTCCAATGAGACAATTACGTAAAATATGGAGAAAATTTAGGAGATGTCGCAATATACTTAATATCAAATATCAGCTAAAATTATAAAGCTGCCTACACTAAAGCTAATACTTAAGATTACGACTTATCTGGTACTCCTATGATATGCTGAGTTGTCGTTCCCAATTTTTATTTAAACTTTACTCTGGTATCTTCTCGTTAATGTGCCATAAGTGCTCTAAGTAAATCCAGATATACCCCAGGAAATAAACCAATAATACTTCAAAAAATAAAGAGGTATGAAAGAAGGTATAAGTACCAAAAAAAAACTCTGACAAACAGGCCTAAAATAAATGTCGTGGTATTAGTATCTAGAGTATCTAGCAAAGAAGTGGTGTAATGAAGGAAGTAATGGAGGACTCACCTTGGATGGGATGTGGCCTGTAAGTGGCTTCGATGGATAATCGAAGATAAAGGGCTAAAGGAAATCTTCAAAGAATATTCCAATGTTCACAGATCCACAGTAGTGATATTTTTATTTTAGTTTCATCAACCAAAATTAAAAACTTTATTGAAATTTCTCAGATTTCTATTTAAAATCCGCAATAATGCGTAGCAAGTTCTTCCTGAACCAAAAGTGCTTTTATTCTTTTTTTTTTCCCAAAACCAAAATGGACTCTCACAAAAAGATGTCAAATCGTAGTCGTATTACTTTTTTTTTTGTACTCCCATGTTCTAGAAAGATTCTTAAAACTAGTTTGAAATAAAGTGGCTAGATACTGAATGAGAGTAGAGACCATAGTTAACATTGGTAGAGACCACCTTCCTCAAGTGCAGAAGAGAGTTGACATTGACACTGACACAGGTACTTCAACAGGTTATATTTACCTCTACATCAGCATGGATATTTAGTACTAATTTTTGTAATCATTTTCAGGTAATAACAAATGAAAGATCGCCAAGATATTCAACCAACAACGAACGAGAAAGAATATTTTTGTTATTAAACGAGATGTAAATTGTTTCCATAAATCCAACTTTCAGTGTAAAGATAGCAAACAAGAAAAATAAAGTTGTTAAATATTAAGTTACACTTTTAACACGTAACAACACCACCATTTCCTACAAAAAGTTTCGAAGAAACTTTAAACCTTAAATATCTTAACATAATACCTAGTTGTTTTCCCTACACAAGACAAATCTAACAAAAAAAAGAAAACCAGAAAAGAAAGAAAAAAAAAATCCTATTACATCCTATTAAACAATAATAAAATTAATCTCCATCATTATCCGGAGGTTTTGATTTAATATCTTTTGCATTCCAAATACCAATCGAGGTACCATTTTCATCTATCAGTTCGTATGACCAAGGAGACACAACCCTAAATATTTTGAAAGGTCCAATAAATTTTTGAGCTAACTTAGCCGTAAAATGTTTCGACGCATCGGAAGACACATAATTTCGTTTCCACACGCGTTGGCCAACTGTGAATTTTTCATTTCGATGACGAAGGTTATAAGGTACTTTTGACTTTTGGTAAGCCACCAATAACCGCTTTTTAACCTCGGTAAACAGTCTATTAAGTGCAGCACTTTTATCTGGAATACTAAAAGTGTTTGTTCGGGGAAATTCATCGTCTTCCAGCCCATTTAGTGTTACTTCTCGACCAAAGTTTATCAAGTTCGGCGTGAATCCAGTGGCTTCGTGCTTTGAAGATCTAATAGCATAGGTTATTTTTGGTAAACACGAGTCCCAGTGTCGTTGATCTTCCGAAACATAGGCAGTGAGCATTGTTTTCATAACCCGGTGTGTTCTTTCCACCGGATTAGCTTGTGGGTGATGAAGAGCGGTAAATTGAATTTCAGCATTATATTTCCTCATAGTGTTCTGGAACAACCCACTTCGAAACTGGACACCGTTGTCAACGATTATTTTTCTAGGGGCACCATAAACAAGTATTATGTGATCTTCAAAGATTCGCGCTACATTAGCCGCCGTAGCCGTACGAAGAGGAAAAGTAAGAAGAAATTTACTGAAGCAGTCCATGACGGTGAATATAAATGAATATCCTGTAGTTGTTCGGGGTAGAGGTCCAACAAGATCCAAACTCACTATTTCCCATGGACGAGATGCAGTGACCTGAGGAGATAAGGTTTGTCCTCTTGGTTTGTTTTGTTCTGGCTTAGTTCTTTGACACACTGAACATCTACGGACGTATCTCGCAATATCAGCAAGCATTTTTGGCCAGTAATATCTCGAGTTTACTTTAGCTAGTGTTTTTGAAACACCCAGGTGTCCTGCTGTGGTCGGATCATGATTATCTTTAATTACCTTCAGTCTATCTTCCCGGGGAAGAACCAGCAACCAGTCAGTTTGCCTTAAATCTGAAAACTGAGATTTCGAGTGTCGATACAATCTATTATTCTGGACCATCCACAGAGGATATTTTTCTGACGAGTCCTTAACACGACGAACCATATTGAGGTACCATTTATCAGAGCTCGAGAGTTGATCTGAAAATGATGTGTCTATAGCATTCAGACATGGCACAGCACGTGATAAGGCATCTGGCACTAAATGGTCTTTTCCTTTCCGGTGCACCACTTCAAAGTCATAGGCTTGTAGCCTTAGAGTCCATCTGGCAATCCTGCCAATAGGATCTTTTATATCAAACAACCATTTGAGACTATAGTGGTCCGTTATAACCACGAACTTTGAACCTTCTAAATACGGACGAAGTTTCTCCACTGCAAATATAACTGCCAGGCACTCTTTTTCCGTAGTAGAATATTTCCTCTCGGCTTTTGTTAGAGATCTACTTAAGTAGCAGATTACGCGTTCTCCATCCGGATACTTTTGGGAAAGGGTTGCACCAAGGCCATAATTACTAGCATCCGTTTCAACGACAAAAGGTTTGGTGAAGTCTGGACAAGAAAGTATTGGAGCTTTAACTAAAATTTGCTTGATTTTGTCAAGAGCCTCATCACATGACTTATCCCAAATGAATCGCTGATTCTTTTGTGTGAGTCGAGTCAAAGGTGACATCAGACTTGAAAAATTTTCTATGAATCGACGATACCATGAGGCCATACCTACAATGCGTCTAACTTCCGCAACTGTTTTAGGAGTGGGGATGTTTAGAATCGCCTCTACCTTCTCTGGATCAACAAGAAGACCCGATGCATTAATTACGTATCCCAAATAGCGCAACTCAGTCCTGCAAAATACACATTTCTCACGATTGAGAGAAAGACCAGCTTCTTTAATTCGGTTTATTACAATTTCCAATACCTCTATGTGTTTTTCGAAGGTGGATGTGCATATGATTACATCGTCTAGATAGACAAATGTATGGGTTTCTAAATCGACTCCTAAAACTTGATCGATCAATCGCTGCCACGTCGATGGAGCCGAATGTAATCCGAAGGGCATTCTTTTGAATTGGAATAATCCTCGATTTGGTACGGTGAATGCTGTCAGTGGTCGTGATTCCTTTGCAACCGGTATTTGCCAGTACGCGGATTTAATGTCTAATGTACTTAGAAAACGAGCATCCCTCAGTTTATCTAAAATCCCACTAACATATGGAATAGGATAAGCGTCCGCAGTACTTACAGCGTTAAGACGTTTATAGTTCACGCAAAATCGCCATTTGCCATCTGTTTTTTTGACCATAACTATGGGAGAGCTCCACGGACTCTTCGAAGGTTCAATTATGTCCTTCTTGAGCATGTCGTCCAACTCAGCGTTTACATCTCTTTGTAGTGCGGGTGACAGTGGGTAATACCGCTGCTTGATTGGTGCTGAATTCGTGTGGATGACATGTTCCACAAGATGCGTACATCCTAGTCCATCTTTCATGTCTGAAAAAGCTTTACCAATCGTTATATTCAAAGCCTTCCGCTGTAATTCAGTCAAAGTGTCAAAATCACGAATACCTACCATTTCAACACTATTAATAGCTTCATTCTCACGAAAAGTCCATCTGTCATTATATAAATCGGGAATAATACCCATACGTATCCAAAAATCGACACCCAATATTAATTTATGTGGTAGAGACGGCACAACTAAAATATCAATTACTACTACACGGTCTTCTAAACAAATAGGTAGGAAACACGAGCCCACACTCTCACAAACCTGTCCATTTGCCACTTGGCAAGCAACTGCACCATCCTCATTCAGTTTGCATGTCTTCTTTAAAATATTCCAACCAGGACCCCCCAAAATTGTTCTACCTGCTCCGCTATCTAACAATCCAAGAAAATTCACCCCTAAAATTTGGACCTTAAGGTAAGGACGCTGATCACCCCTAGAATGGGATAGCACATAATTTAGTATTGTTACTTCTTTAGAAAAATTGGTCGTACTACTAAATGAAGACTCCTCCTGCAGCCGACCTACTGAGAGGGTGTTGGTGAGTTTTTTGAGCAATTGTTACAAGAGGATGAGACAACTCCCTGTTTGCCACATTTGTAGCAAAATATTTTCTTTGGACTGGCACATTTTTTAAATCGATGACCGGATTTATTACAATTCCAGCATATAGGTAAGGGTTTAGATTCGCTAACAGTAGCCGTGGGCGAAGAGGAATCAGAAGCTGAAGTATGAACAGCATAAATGGGATTAGAGGGTTTCCTATAAGCGAGATCTGGTTCTACCAACAACCTGGTGTTCGATGGGGGTGGACAAAACTTTTGAACCCTTAACTCCGTTTCCTCCACCTTCCTGGCAACCCCCAGCAATTCTGACAATGAGCCGAAACTATGAGTTGATATCTGCTTTTGAATATAAGGAAGAAGATTCCTCATAATCATCTGGACTCTAGTTGATTCTGACGGTAAATTTGGAAGCTTTCGAAAAAGGTTTTCCATAACAGAGACAAAATTGATAACCTTCTCTTGGGACCCTTGTGTGCGATTTCGAATTTCTTCCCACAAAGAGAATTCATAATCGTGAGGCTGAAAATCCGTACGCAATTGATACACTAGTTCCTCCCAAGAGTCAAACTTTCTTACTCTATACCAAAGTAAAGCATCTTTGGTGAAAAGTTCCGAACCCGAACGCAGTAAACATTCTTTTGATAAGCCACGAGACACTCGTAATTCCTCAATTCGCTCCAGAAAACTAGTAACGCTTGATAATCCATCGAATTTAATTTGCCAACGGGAGATATCTTGGTGTGGTCGGAGAAAATGGGTATCGGGATCAGTACCAACACGACAACAACCACTCGGGATAGTAGAGTGAGCTTGATCCAGAATAGCTGCTTTGTTGAACGTTGGCTGTTCCACTCGTATCGAACTCATGGTTGGATTATTAGAATTTGGTGAATTGTTGATTAAAGAACTAGTAGTCGGTGGAATTCCTGTCATATTGGAATTATATAACGGACCATACACATTATCGCGCATCCCTTGTCTTGAAATAGGATAATTGAAATGTGGCATTGTGGCTGTGCTATAAAGGGGTTGACTAGTAACAAGATAACTAGGATCGCTCCGAGATTGAGGCGAGTGATAAATGTAAGAAGGTGAAGCTACATTACTAACATTCACTTCAGATACAACGGGGTTACCTATATTTGTGAAACTGGGACCAGGAATTGACTGTGTGATCGGCGGTGACATTTGAGGTTGACTAGTTCTAGTTGAAGAAGGTTTTAATACATCTCTAGTTCCAGAAGGTGTAACTGAAGATAAGTTTTCGAAAATATTTCTCAATGTAGAAACTCTCCTAGGATTCAGGTTATTGAAATCAACTTTACGACAGGAGTGAGTCGTAACCCGAGGTGGTTCCTCAATATTCAAATCACCCAACATCTCCTCACAGATAACCCTTTCGCTAATCTCCGGTGCGTGATCTACCGAATTATGCAATATTTGCGGTAACAATGGAACTGGATCGTCAATTATTGATACATGAGGGGGATGACTTGAATCATAGACCAGTTGCAACTCTATTTGTAATTTTTCACATAGATCAATAAGAGCTTGACGCTTATTTGTATTTGAAGAATCACAACTAATTCTATTCAGCCTTTTAAATAGATGGACCAAACGAGAAAACAACCGTTTATATTCATTTATTCTATTTGCCGCATTAAACTGTCCAATATCTTCTGCTATATCTCCTAACTTACAATCACAAATTGTTAATTCACCATCAGACTCAAAATGTGCAAAAATAGGTTCCTCGCGTTCACCCTCCCGTTCCTGCCTTAGCAAATTGCTTAACAATGATCTATTTTCTCTAACACTTCCCCCAATTGGACTGTCACGAATCCTCAATTCATCTCTAAGTAATCGATTTACTTCCATCGTGAACAAATTTCACCACACCCTAAACGTACTATAACCAAAGAACTCAGTTTTTAATACACGTAGGCTGAGAAAACTTGAACAAAATTGTTATCTTAACACATTAACTGAAAATACTGAACATACGAAATTTTAAAACAAAAGTTTATATCTTCAAATAAATAATTAATTTAATGGGACAACCCGTATATATACTTTCGCAGAACAACAACAGCATCAATACTTCTGTAGTACCGTGCTAATGACATTGACGCAAGTGACACATGCTGACAGTAGTGACACTTGTCAATTCAGACGACATCTTATTATTATCTTAAATGTCTAAAGAAAAATTGATAAAAATAATGACCATCAAAATAATAACTGCAAACTTCCAATTGGGCGCCAAACTGTTACCTATTGTTTATCGCAACCTGGATTGCTTCCGCACAATTAATCAATGATTAAACAAAACAAATTGAAATGTAAACAAAACGAAAAGATTATTGCTAGTTGTAGTAATATCTCAGGGCATCAGGTTCTTCAAATAGATAATGAATCAAATTTTGTGCAGTTTATTATATATAACATCTGTTTGTTAAAAACAAGGTATACAAATATTTAAGTGACACTATGAAGGAAATAGTATGTAAACTTAAGTGATTTAATGATTGGTGGTTGATAAAGGTAACTTATCTTATTAGTTTTACCCTTTGCTGATATACGTATATGTGCACTGGGCTTACAGTGGATTTTCTACACAAAAAGGTTAGTTATTTTTATATAAATATATATTTAAACAAATAAGCAATGTGACTTTGTTCTAGGTTGTCCAATGAGACAATTACGTAAAATATGGAGAAAATTTAGGAGATGTCGCAATATACTTAATATCAAATATCAGCTAAAATTATAAAGCTGCCTACACTAAAGCTAATACTTAAGATTACGACTTATCTGGTACTCCTATGATATGCTGAGTTGTCGTTCCCAATTTTTATTTAAACTTTACTCTGGTATCTTCTCGTTAATGTGCCATAAGTGCTCTAAGTAAATCCAGATATACCCCAGGAAATAAACCAATAATACTTCAAAAAATAAAGAGGTATGAAAGAAGGTATAAGTACCAAAAAAAAACTCTGACAAACAGGCCTAAAATAAATGTCGTGGTATTAGTATCTAGAGTATCTAGCAAAGAAGTGGTGTAATGAAGGAAGTAATGGAGGACTCACCTTGGATGGGATGTGGCCTGTAAGTGGCTTCGATGGATAATCGAAGATAAAGGGCTAAAGGAAATCTTCAAAGAATATTCCAATGTTCACAGATCCACAGTAGTGATATTTTTATTTTAGTTTCATCAACCAAAATTAAAAACTTTATTGAAATTTCTCAGATTTCTATTTAAAATCCGCAATAATGCGTAGCAAGTTCTTCCTGAACCAAAAGTGCTTTTATTCTTTTTTTTTTCCCAAAACCAAAATGGACTCTCACAAAAAGATGTCAAATCGTAGTCGTATTACTTTTTTTTTTGTACTCCCATGTTCTAGAAAGATTCTTAAAACTAGTTTGAAATAAAGTGGCTAGATACTGAATGAGAGTAGAGACCATAGTTAACATTGGTAGAGACCACCTTCCTCAAGTGCAGAAGAGAGTTGACATTGACACTGACACAGGTACTTCAACAGGTTATATTTACCTCTACATCAGCATGGATATTTAGTACTAATTTTTGTAATCATTTTCAGGTAATAACAAATGAAAGATCGCCAAGATATTCAACCAACAACGAACGAGAAAGAATATTTTTGTTATTAAACGAGATGTAAATTGTTTCCATAAATCCAACTTTCAGTGTAAAGATAGCAAACAAGAAAAATAAAGTTGTTAAATATTAAGTTACACTTTTAACACGTAACAATGGGTCCTCATTAGACTCTAAATTAGATCTTTCTTTTTGTAAACAACTCATATGAGTTTTTTGATATTTTTAAAGCATATTTTTCTCATTTTTAAATATAATTTGACCATTAGTTTCTTTAGTTTTAATACATTCTTTAGTCTGTTTGTTACATACTAATCCTCTCTCTATGATGATTTTCATATTTATCCATAACATCATCAAGCTGAGCCATGATTTCCATTTGTTTATTTTAGAAAGGTAATTTTCCTGAGCTTTTGTTACAGTTGTTTAGAATTAGATTTAGTAATGGGTCCTCATTAAACCCTTAATCTTTTTCTTATAGTAGTGGATTTGATTAATGAGTTCTCATTAGACTCTAAATCAGATCTCCTTATTGTAAAACCACTCACATTGGTTTTGAAATGTTACTTGGTTTACATTTGATTTTTATTTTATATTGGATTTGAACATTTTTAATAATTGCTACAATTTGTTTTTACATACTTCATTTCTCTAAAAGTTATTGTGTTTGGAGTTTCCATTAACTTTTAATTAATCATCTAGTTTGAATTAGATTTGGAAATGGGTTCTCATTAGACCCTTAATCTTATTCGTTTTTGGAATTAGATTTGAGTATCGAGTTCTCATTAGACTTCAATCAAATTAAATTTCCGTAATTAGTTTTGTTATTTGTTATTGGTTACAACCAGACTACAATGCTTATTTGATTGTGTTTTTTATTGTTTGAATTGATTTGTTAACTTTTGGATGTTCCTTGACATATATGTGAATTTTTATTTTGAATTAGATTCAGTAATGGGTTCTCATTAGACCCTCAATCTTTTTCATTAATTTTATAATTTGATAGGTTCCCATTAGACCTTAATATCAAATTTTCTTTAATTTCATTAAGAAGTTCACATGTCTGTTTTGGGACATTTATAGAGGATTTCTGCAGTGTCTTTTTGAACGTTTGTTGGATTAATTGAGTTCTATGTTCACTGTCATTTGTCATATTTTAATTTTTTGAAATTGAGTTAGTGTCACTACAACATCCGTTAGATGAACACGTGTTCGGAGTTCATTTTTTTAAATAATTTAAAGAAAATTTTTAATAATGTTCCAAATTTAGAGTCAACAAACCCTAAACAGGGGATCATTTTAATTTTAATGTAATTTTAATTCATGACGTCAATGTGTTGTCCAAGTTTCTTGTATTACCTGACGAGTAAGTAATTTTTTAATCCACTTCTTCTATATTTTCTACAAATTCTTTTTACTTACTTACAGGTAAGCACTGAAGATGGCTTAATAGCCGAAAGCGCTCTGCGATTTAATAAATTATTTTTACACAGAATACGAATATGTTTTCTTGACTTTCGAGTCATGTGTACTCAGCTATAAAGTATTTACTTTAAGAAGTTTTGTTATAAGTGTAAGTTGGAAGGAGTGACAATTAAGTCGTGCCCACGATGTAATAAAAAAGAGGGAAACGACAACCGACATGCGTAGGTGATCGAGATAGGCATGTCGAACAATCCTTCTCGGTCGATAGATTCAAAGTCTTAGTGGATTATGTTATTGAACATGCGTCGGCAGATGAAAAGCCATACATCACTGTAAATATTTTAGGTAAGTCTCTATTAGAATTGCTTGATTCTGGAGCATCTCGTTCTTTAATAGGTGGAAAGGGTTTGGCTCTCATTCACGAGTTAGGATTAAAGATAGATAAGAGTCGTCAGACAGCTTGTATAGTAGGTAATGGGAACCGTTGCAGCGTTGCTGGAGTTGTGGAGCTGCCGATTACACTCAAGGGTCGGTTCAGGGTGATTGAAGCCATTGTAGTACCGGAGATTCCTCATTTGTTAATATTAGGGATAGATTTTTGGAAAATCATGGATATTGTGCCAGATTTGCGTCATGACGAATGGAAATTTTCCAGCGAGCCAGTGGTTTTGAATTCAGTGGTTCATGTTAATGGTCAAACACAGTTGTCATCTTTGGAAAGATCCAGGTTGCAAGCCGTTGTAGATAGGAATAGGACTTTGATGGGTGAAACCTTAGGATGTACTAATCGGGCAGAACACGTCATCGTTACCAATAGTGCTCCAATTAAACAACGCTACTATCGTGTTAATCCGGTGGTTCAGAAGCAGATTGACCAGGAACTGGATGAAATGCTGAGGCAGGGTATCGTTGAACCTAGTAAAAGTCCCTGGGCATCACCGATTTTACTTGTGAAAAAGAAAGATGGTAGGTTCAGATTTTGTGTAGACTTTAGGAAGTTGAATTCAGTAACCGTCAGAGATAGCTATCTGCTACCATTAGTTTCAGATACATTAGACAAATTGAGAGATGCAAAGTATTTATCTAGTATAGATGTTAAGAGTGCTTATTGGCAGGTGCCAATGGCAGAAGAGACGAAACAATATACGGCTTTTACAGTTCCTAATCGGGGATTATTCCAGTTTCGTCGACTTCCGTTTGGTCTTCATAACGCCCCTGCTACGTGGCAGCGCTTAATTGATAATGTGTTGGGTCATGATCTAGAGCCCCATGTTTTTGTATATCTGGATGATGTCATTGTTAGTCAAACTTTTGAACAGCATTTGCAGATTTTGGAAGAGGTTTTCCGCCGCCTTCGGGAGGCGAATATTACCATCAGTTCAGAGAAATGTCAGTTTTGCAGACCAGAGATGAAGTACTTAGGTTTCGTTGTTGACCGTAATGGTATTCATGTTGATATTGATAAGGTGAAGTCCATGCTTGATTTACCAACACCCAAAAGTGTTACAGAGGTTCGTCGTTTGGTAGGTACATTTTCGTGGTACTGGCGTTTTATTCCGGAGTTTTCGTCTATCATCACTCCGATAACTAGTCTACTTCGTGAGGGGGCTAAATTTGAATGGACAGAGGCATGCGCCGAGTCGTTTAGGGTTATCAAAGAAAGGTTAGTAGCGGCACCCGTGCTTAGTTGTCCGGATTATTCATTGCCTTTTGTTGTACAAACTGATGCTTCAGGTCACGGAATTGGCGCAGTGCTTTCCCAACCCCACCCTGATGGAGAACGTGTCATTTCGTATTTAAGCAGGTCGTTGACGCGTCAAGAGCGTAATTATTCTACGACGGAACGAGAATGCTTGGCAGTGTTGTGGGCTGTCGAGAAGTTGAGACCCTATGTCGAAGGAGTACAGTTTACAGTCGTAACTGATCATTATAGTTTATTGTGGCTTCAGAATTTGAAGGATTTGAGTGGACGTTTATGTCGATGGTCGGTTCGTCTTCAACAGTACGATTTTAAGGTGGTGCATCGTAAGGGTAAATTGAATGTCGTACCTGATATGTTATCTAGAGCCGTTCCTATAGTTGATAGTGTCAAAAATGTTTTAGTAGATCTTAGTTCTGACGAAAATGTAGTTAGTACCTGGAAAGTGGAAGATGACAAGTGGTACCAGCTGATGATGGATAGGGTGTGTAAATCTCCAAAGAAGTTCAGTAATTGGCGGTTGGCTAATGGTCGTCTATGGAAGTATGTAGAACCGTTGTATTCAGAGTTGTCTCCTCCGTCTGATTCATGGAAATTAGTTGTCCCCAGAGTCGAGCGTAAATCAATTATTTTAAAGGCCCACGAGCCAGCTACTGCAGGTCACCCCGGTATTTTTAAAACCTTTTGTAGGGTATCCGAGAAATTCTATTGGCCTAAGATGCGGAGCGACGTTGCTAAGGTTGTTAGACGCTGTCGAATCTGTGCCGAACACAAAGTGCCACAGTCCGTGCCAGTAGATAAGATTGCCTCCCATCCTAAAGTAGGGCGGCCATGGGAAATGATCTGTACGGATCTCATGGGACCTCTTCCTCGATCAAAACAGGGAAATAGCTATATTCTAGTTGTTACTGACTATTTGAGTAAATTCACGTTAATGTGGCCTCTTAAGAAAGCTACAGGTGTAGCAATTTGTCGTAAAATCGAACAAGAAGTATTTTTAGTTTTCGGGGTACCGCGTACCATCATTTGTGATAATGGTGTACAGTATCGTAGTAAGGATTTTAGTGATTTAGTTAGTAAATATAATGTTAACGTTAAGTTTAGCGCACTCTATAATCCACGGGCAAACCCGACGGAACGGGTTAATAGAGTTATTAAGAACATGATTTCCATGTACGTATCAGACAATCACAGGTCCTGGGATGTAAGGTTACCGGAAATAGGCAGTGCACTACGTACGAGTACTCACGAGGGTATTAGTTTAACTCCGTATTTTGTTAATTTTGGGCGTAACATGATGTTGTCGGGAAAGGATTACGAGGAGAAAGATCTAGTGGGTGTTGAGGATGGTACACAGAAAGGAATGTTGAGTCGTAATGTACATTTCAAACAGATGTTTTCAGACATTAAAGAACGTTTGGAGTTGGCGGCAGAGAAGAGTTGTGATAGATATAATCTCCGTCGACGTCACATCGAGTATTTACCCAACCAGTTGGTTTGGCGCAAGAATTATGTTCTCTCTGATGCCACTAAATATTTTTCGAAGAAATTAGCGCCGAAGTACGTAGGATCATTTTACATCAAGAAGAGGATTTCACCATGGACTTATGAATTAAGGGATGACAAGGGAGTCTCGAAGGGTATCTGGCAAGTTAAGGATTTGAAATCAGGTCCAGATTTGGATGAGTCCCTATCGTTTAGTCAATAGGAAGAATTTTTGCGCACTTTATGAACGCCGTAGTACTGTATCATAATAATATCGCCGTTGTACATAGTACTGGGTAATAAGATCAACAGGTCGGTGAATATAAGATCGCTGTCTCAAGCTGTACGGTGTCATAGTGGTTAATTTAAAGGATCGGTTTAAGGTGGTACAAGGGAACGTCTCTAAGCTAGTGTAATAAGTGTGGAAGGAACGTCGCGTTGGTTGAGATACACATTGTGTGTCTGTGGGTTGGGGACTTTCGGTTGGACAAGTCCAAATCAGGACTCAGATATGGGTTGGTTGTCTTACGAAAATCGAAGTCCGTTGGATATGGTTAGAATTCCACATAGTTCACATGAGTTGGTACGTTCTAAAAGTTAACCTGGTAGATCACTGGACCATTGACAGAGGAGTAGTTTTAGAGTCGTGAAGTCTCTCATGGATAAACTCTTCAATAAGTGGTAAGCATAGTTTTCTTGAAAGTGTGGAAGGAATGTCGCGTTGGTTAGGTTACACGTTGTGTCTCTGTGGGTTGGGGACTTTCGGTTGGACAAGTCCAAATCAGGACTCAGATATGGGTTGGTTGGCTTACGAAAGTCGAAGTCCGTTGGATTTGGTTAGAATTCCACATAGTTCACATAATGTGAACGTAAAGTTAACTTTGTAAATAACGAGTTGTGAAGTTTCCCATGGGTAAACTTCTTCAAGTAGGGGGGGATTTGTTACGTTTTTTTGTTGGTCTAAACCTTTAGCATAATAGACAAGGTTCATGTAGTTTTGGTAATAATTAAGTAAACATTCCTACCTTGAAGTCAAGTTAAAGTAGCTGATAAGTCCACAATTTTTAGTTTTATTGGTAACTAATCGACTCAATTCCATAGTAGTTAACTCATTCCTCTCCAATTTTATCAATATAAATAGAAAATAACGACTCTCAATATAATTATTTTCATTAGACATTTAGTAAACAAAAGTTCCGAACAGCTGATCCTATTTCTGTCAATCGTATAATGGTTCTTCTTTTACGAACTTTCAGGGGACTGTGTTCCGGTACGCAAAGTTATCGATGGTGGTGGTATTCGTGGGTGAACAAGATAGGGTATCATTTCGTTAATATTTATAGGAAACTTGGGGATAGTGTAGGATAGGGTATAATTTGTGATTGGACAATAGATGTAAGTACGGGATTTTGGTACGCAATGATCAGGTAGAGTAATTCATACCCGAAACGGAACATGTCTGCTCCGTACAGCTCGAATGAGGGCGAACCTCGAACAGAGTTTTGTTCTGACGGTTGTCGTAAATTGTAGACGTGGCCGTTTTCCGTTTGGTGTGTGAGGAGTGGCAAGAAGTGTGTCGGAGCCCCGTTGAGAAAATAAAGGAATATGAATTATCCACATTCATCCCGTAGGGGGATATAGTTTTAGGGGGTAGTTTGGTTTGAGGGAGGAGGGAATAGAGTGCAGGGAGTTGGTGGAATAGTATTTGCTCCCCAAACCTCATCTGTGAGAGGCAGATGGAGTATTAATCCCAGGCACACGCCATTTTGTTCAAGGTAGGTCACTTTACTTTTAAACTGGATATATCAGCCCCGTTGTGGCATGGTTGCAGATAGTGATGTTAGATTATCGTTTGTAGATCATGCTAAGGCCTTAATCACCAGTAGCAGCACAGGGAAGACACCCTATTCTGGCCCAATAGGTAAGACATATTGTGTTTCGGATTCATTATGCCTATTAAATTGTGCGGAGGAGGTTACTTCACCTGATTATGCGTTGAAGAGTTACTTGTATATAATTTGTTGGGGAAAATATTTCTTTTAAAGAGGTAGTTAACTTAAGGGTTTGGGTTATGGATTTTATGGGTTTCATATTAAAGCCACTATCGTACAGATAGTGCAACAGAAGTTATTTTGATTCTTTTAATTGGGAAGATAAAAGAAGGTATCATTCTATTCAGGTAGAAAGGGAAGTAATAGGGGGTGTATGAATATTGAGCCCAAGTAACAACACTAATTAGTGTCTTTTATAGGGTTTGGTTTAGTTTTTGTTATTGGCTCAGCAGTCTTGACGTCGTTTCACTTCGCTTGGTTTCGATACTTGGATCCTGGCTTCCTAATGGATTAATTTGGCTTTGGAAGTCTCCAGTTTTATCCGGTTATATGGATTATTGAGGTTCTGGCTATGCTGGAATTCCGTTTATTGATGGTTGCGTAGATGCTGTCCCAACTAATCATCTGAAGGCTTAAGTTTTGAATCAATGAGGGTCATCAAAGAGTGACTACCAGACCGGACATTGAAATAACTACTTGTGGATGGTCAAGTATTATCACCAGCGGGTGAAGACACGCAAGTTTTAGTTTAAGTTAATTCTTTTCCAGGTTTGTTTTTCTTTATTGTATTATAGATTATTTACCAGTTTATATCTGAACTTTTCGCTAGACCATTTGTGAACGTACAAGTGGCTTGTAATTTCTTTTATTAAGATCGCGGTTGTTCATTATTCTCGGCGAAGGTAGAACGTTGCGTCTGAGCTCAAACGGATCGTGTCCTTAACGCTATTTGGTAAAATCTCAATAGATGGTGAGATTTCCCACATCATTATTACATGTATATGTGTATTATTTTATAAGCCACGGTATGGATATTTGCTAAAGGTAAATTTGTGTGATATAAATAAACAGGTTTTCATTTTCATAATTTTCAGAGGGTACTTACATTTAAACCGGTTCTGGTTCAAATTCTTCTAAGCATTGTATCATTAAAGTTTGGGGTTAACGGAGTACACAGGATTTATATTTTTTGTAGTGTGGGATAATTTAAGATTAGCCTATCATTATTATTATTGTATTTCCGAATTGGATACATATTGTATTTTCACGTTGGGTTAGGGGTATCACGGGATTTTAAAATTGTTGAGTAGTATATAAGTAAATTTGTAGGACTTGCGTAAGCGTCTTCTATCGAAGACTATATCTGAGACTACTGTAGTCTCCATTTCAATCTCTGTCAAACCAAACCACCAACTAGTAGATCATTATATATATATATATTTTTTTTACTTGAGTTATTGTGTTTGATTTATTTAGTATATTCCTAACTGGGGGTAAACTACGGTTAGGGACGTAATCATTGGTATTTTCTCGGGTACGGTTTACCTGGCGCCTTGGGTTTAGATAACTTTTATTGATTGTTCTTTACCAGCATACGAACCTCCCTTCTTCGACTTAGAGTCTAGCGGGTAAAATACCTTGTGGCATAGATCGGCCTATCGATCAGCTGGTAACTTTAGTGTTTTATAATAGTTTTTTTGTTGCGAGCCACAAGTTCGATCTATCTTTCATTGTTAGGTCGCTAATGTAATGTTGTTGAGTGCTGTCGTTGCACGAAGCTTGATTTTACGTTACAACACCCTTTGTTCTTTTTTCAAACAAGTTATCAAATCACGTACTTTTGTTTTCTTGATTCACTTTGTGACGGAAAATCCTTTTCATAGTTTTTATGAACCGTTTTATGATTAAGTTCCCACGCTTAGGTATTGCAACTGACGCACGGCATATGAGACAAATGCACTTATCCTTCACCATACAAAAAAAATTCTTCCTCCCAATCGCTATTAAAATGATACGTTTTAATTCTCTTCGCCGCACTCATTTTTTTGTACCACTTATCAATAAACTTCGTATCGACGTATCACGTTACAACTCAGACTGACTCATATTGCTGCAAGCGCAACATATATATTGTAATGTTTTGATTTGGTGATATATTTTCTTTATTTTAAATTCTTAATTATTGATATGTTTTATTATTATTATTGTTGGGCGCCTTTTATTTTTCTAAATCTTTGTATAATTATTTTAAAATTTTTATCTAATATCAAAAAAAATTCAGCTAGCTATTGAAGGAAAACAATTTTTACTCTTACTCAGGCTGCGGTTCCCTCAATTAAATTTTAATGAAATAATTTAGTGGTTTTTAAAATGTTTAATATAGAATTTAAATGTATTTGTTTAATAAAAATTATAACCAAATTTCAACCAATTATTTATAATATTTCATAAACCTTTTTCTTTTAAAAATTATATTTTCTTTTATTATCCTCAGCAACTAAATATTCTCTTTTCTTTAATTATATTCAATGATTATTTTAATATTTATTCTTCACTGAATTTCTAAAACCTACTCGTTGTTTTCCCCCCGTAATACCAATAGAAATTTGTGTATGCGCACAGACTTTATCTAATTTTTATTTCAAAGCATGTATTTGACCATGTGTTGTGAAAAAGAATTATTGAATTGCTTTGGATTATTTAAATTATTAAGGTAAGCTTCCTTTTTAAAAAAATTTTTAACTACTAATATTAAAATCTAAACTAACTTATCTAATAAGAAATACTCAAATGCGAAATAAATGTTTTTACGATTAACAAATTTATAGGTTATCTGCTTTCAGGAACTTGGATCCGATAAATTCCTTCCTCTGCTATGTGGGATATAAATTAATCAGAATGGATTGCTGATTTCATACACACTATTATAGAAAGTAAACTGAACTTTCTCAGGAACAAACTGCATACAATATCCTTTGAAATTGCTGGGATGCTATCTCCAGTCAAGGTTAAATAGGATAAACAAAGCTTACCGCTTTCTAGTAGTTATTAAATGAATGAGATCTCTCACAAGGTTAGTGTTCTTAGTTTTTCGGCTGGTTTGGCTTGATTTTGAGGCACTTTACTTTATATTTTAAGTTTTAATTTTTATCTTTCATAATTTTTTCAACTGCTTCCTTCTCCTTCAAAAATCAAACACCTCCCCCTTTTGTTTTTGTTTATTATTCCACAGGCGACTTTTTCTGTAATAATTTGTCTTACTGTCATTTTTGACTTCCATCAATCTAAAGGTCATTTCACATGTTTACTTATGTCAATGATCTTATAAATAACACTTTCTTTTAATCGGTTGATCTATTTCGCGATTAATCACTGTCACTTCACTCAATTTTGAAAATTTAGTTATACAAATCTAATTTAAATACAATATTTATTTTACATAACATGTATTAATTATGGAGATTATTTACGGTTTATAAAATATTTTATTGATTGTCATATATTATTTTATCATTTAATTAATTTGATCTAATTCAAAACTACTCCTATTCATTGTGAATTAATTTCTTATATATTATTCTCTTATTACAGGTTCTTCCCCTTAAATTGGATTCACCTGATTTCATATCATCACAATATATATATATATATATATATATATATATATATGTATGACTAACGGTCAGTACAAGGACATTTATCAACACCTATATACAATGGGCTGTTTCAACCATATATAAGGTTGGCATTCTAAAACTACTCAAAATTTTGAAAAATACCCACTGGTTTTGGATTCAGCTATATATAGTGTACTTCCGGGACATCTGTCGGATTAGATCCAATTTGACAATTATCAGAAATTGGGGGGCTGGACGTGTCATTCGAAGAAGCTGGAGATAGAAATTGCATCTTCAGGTTGGAGAAAGTGGATTATGATCGAAAAATAGTGGATTATCTCTAGAAAAATAGTCTCTCACAAGATTAAGCGGAAACAAAGCCAAATATTAATAATTGGATGAAAGTTATCCCCTTTCGATGAAATTTGGTTAGTATATGCTAAAGCTAAATAAAACGCGGAGTTTATGGAAATACAAATTCTTCGTGAAACTTTCCTAATGATAACTCTGAGTGAACCATTGAGGTAAAAATTACTCGGCAAATTACTAGCAAGAAAAGGTCTTGCAATGCTGAACTCTTCCATACAATGGGCTGTTTCTACCACATATGAGGTTGGCAGTCCAATGCTACACAAAATTTTGAAAAATACTCACTGGTTTTGGATTCAGCCATATATATATAGTGTACTTCCAGGACATCTGTCAGATTGGATCCAATTTGTCAGTTTGCAGAAATTGGGGCATGGACCTGTCATTCGATGGGGGTTGAAGATAGAAATCGCATTTTCAAGTTAAAGGAGGTGGATTTAAGATAATAGAAAAATAATGGCCCATCTCCAGAAAAATTGTCAGGGAACAATGCCAAAAATCAATAATTGGATAATAATTATACCCTTTTGACGAAATTAGGTAAGTATATGCTAAGATTAATGTGGAATGCCGAGTTTTTGGAAATACAGAAACTTTATAAAACTTCCCTAATGATGATTCCAAGTGAAGCTTTCAAGATGAAAATTACTCGGATGTTAGTACAACTCTTTCATAGAATGGGCTGTTTCAACCATTACATAAGGTTGGCATTTTAATGCTACCAAAAATTCTGGAAAATACTTACTGCTTTTAGATTCCGCTATATACAGGGTGTCCCACGACGAATTAAAACCATCTGTATATGACAAAATAATGAACATTTCCATGTTTGAGTTTTCGGATACGATCTTTTCAACTAAAATATTTTCAAAGATGGCCGATTCCCGGTCCAGTGTAACTTTGTTATTTTGAATGAAACACCTTGTATAATAATACATTTTTTTTTAAATTTGTGTATACTTTCATCTAATTTTTTTCGAAAAATGCATACTTTTTGAGTTATTAATTTTTTTGTAGGAAATTTGACCGTTGCTGACCCTTATAAATTATATTTTTACGAGGATACCCCACGGATACCCGCCTCAAAGATATGAAAATGGTTTCCGTTCGGCTGCTTTTAGCAGGGTCAGACGTATTCAAATCTATGTTGGAAAATTTTAAATTCTATACAGGGAGTGTATTCAGAGTGTTCGAAATTTAACTTCATAAATATCAAAATTTCTTAATTCTTTTAAATAGAACTACCCAGTTTTCTCTATTTTAATGCATTCAGGGGTAAAAAATAAGGCAAATGCATGTATACTTTTCTATTCCTAAGCCTTACCGTTATCCAGATATTGAATGTTTTCTGTAAATTACTCGGATGTTAGTACTTATAGCAAGAAAAGTTGAACGGTCTTGCAATGGGCTGTCTCAACCATATTGCAATATATTATAAATCGGCGGAGGTCCGCTGGTGGCGTGAGCAAGTTCCCACTCACCCACGAAAAATTTAAGCGAGTAAGCAATCCTGGTGGGGTGTATAATCTTTGCTCCACACCCCCGTCTAAGGTCCACACTTCCAAAGTTATATTATCGTATTTGACACACCCTCAATAATGTGTATATAGGGACAAATTCAATTCACTTTAAGTGGCTGCCACTATTATCAGTAGTAATAACCTAAGAACATTGATAATTTTTCGAAAATATTTTATGACAAATTTCGAAAGCTTGTTGCCTCCCAGCAATAAGCTTGAGAAAGTTGTCATAAAATTTTTGAGCATTTATCAATGTCCGAGGTTTATTCGGATAGAAAAATTTTAGCTAATTATAGAAAAAATACAGAGCTAAAACAATTTATTTAAAGGTACAATTAACAAAGGAACAATCAGGAATGTTAAATGTGACATTTCAAAATATTAAATATTTGAAACTTCAAAATCGAAATAAATCAATATGTGTCCATAGCAACGTGAAAATAGCCCATGGTCTGTTATCAGTGTTATCATGTTGACATGATTGGGTGAAATTGTTCATATGATAGATTAACTTCAATGTTAAAATGTCATATACCTGGAAATGTTATTGTCACTTCATCGATAAAAAAGGTGCATCCTTTTTTATCGCGATAAAAACCTCTCTTCCTCAATATCTAGTAATCGGACGTCACTTTTACACAATGACAATGAGATAATTATTGTTGCTGTTCATCGATATATTCTGTATAATATGGTTGAAACAGCTCATTGTATATGTTTGAATAATGCTGCTGCTTTCCAGGACCAAAATTGCGGACTAACGGTCAATTCCAAGACATTGGGTCAATGCCAGGACTGTAATGGAAGGGCTTTATGATTAACGATGTTTTCCAAAACACAACGGCTAATCGTGTACTTCCAGGACATTTTTGTTAGGGATTACTTTAATAATTGGATCTGAGCAGAAATTTAAGTTTTGTTATAGTATATATAGGGTGAAAGGTGTTTCAAAGCATTCATTTTTGAACCATCTGTCGCTATTGTTGGCAGAGCTGATGAAGAAATTGGATTAAGACAAAGCTGAATTGTAGACTGATTAATTCGAAAAAATTTTGACAGCACCAAGAACCAATCAAATTTTCTCATTTTTTATCAACAGTAAAAACACAAGAGCTTTTCTTTTATCAGATAAATTTCTCTTCAACTCAAAATTTTGTCAATCACTAAATTTGCTCGAAAAACTGACATCAGATAAAATCACTCCACCTTCGGTGTCGTGATTTTATCATGTCAGTTTTTCTCGTAAAATTAGTGATTGGCAAAACTGTTTCGTTGCAATTTTTTATGTTGCAGGAGCCCATTCCAAAGGGCAGCTGAAAAAAGTTTAATAAACATTTTTTTAATGGCAAAAGTTGTCAATTATCGAATTTTCCATTTTTTTCCTTATAGTATAATTTTATAGACCAAAAAATGTTCCTGAAAGTTTCAGTTCAAAATTTAAATCACTAAGTCACTAATAATGTTTTTTTACTTTATGGAAAAGGCTTTTTTGCTTGTCACTGGCAAAGAAAAGTTGACGTTCACTGAACACCGCCACTTTATCGCTCTAGCGAGTTGAAGTTTGAAAAACGCGCGCCGTCCATAGCATCCAGTGAGAAAATCTTAAACCATCCCATTGCAAATAAAATGGATATAACTCATACTTTAATCGAATAATAAATGACATTAATGTGGGTAAATTTAAAACATCGTTTTTGGAATTCACCAAAAAGATTATGTGAAAATTGTTGAAATTTTGTAGTTTATCAAATTGAATAATTGAGGTTAAATTATGTTTTCATTATTTTGTTTGATTTTCAGTTCTTCTAGTGGTGTATTTTCATGGATTATTTCACTGAATAAAAAAAATATGATATTTAAATATGGATATTAAAAGGTCACTCGAAAAAATCAAAGTTATGTGCTAATAAATAAAAAAAATTATGAGCAGTCTTTCAGAATTTGAATTTAAAACTAAACTTCCAGAAACTCATTTTTTTCGTCAATGGAAGTATGCTATAGAGAGAAAAACAATTCGATTTCTTGCGATTTTGAACATTTGAGAAACTTGAAGCGACCTCTTGAAATTTTTCCAGCTGTCCTTCGGAAACATTTCTGCACATTTTTGTGCCAGCCAATTTCTGTAGCTACATTAGTAGTCTGGAGATATTCTCAATTAACAGAAACGAATTCAATTAATTTATATTTCAACGTGTTATCCGTGAAAAAGTAAGATCAGCTTTAACAACATAAGTATTCAAGACAAAATGCTGATAATAGTTATTTATGCAACAAGTGCAAAAAACATGTTTTGCAAGAGTTGCATAGGTACAAAAGTTTTTCTAAATTCATGCAAAAACTGGAAAATTAGAATATAAATATGTTAAGAACCTAACCTAACCTAATCAAACTCAACCCGTTCTTCTTTTTTTGTATCTTTATGGCCTCCACCTTGTCAGTACTCAATCATAGCTGGTTTTCGCCTTGACCATTTAAATTTTAAATAATTAAAGATTTTTGCAATAATTGTCACTCGTTGAGACTAAGTAGTAAGATATACATATATTATTGTTGTATTAAAACGGGATCAGATACTTGCTATGGATTTTCATTTAATTTAAATGTTTATGTTTGTCATTAATCATCACAAAACTGACACAAGAATGACAGATGAGCGCAATAAAAATTTTATTGCACTAGTGCAATAAAGTACCACTTTTTCCATTGAATGTGGTTCACAAAAGTGTTGTTTTTTGCATGAATGTAGAAAAAATCAATTAATTTATTGATGAATGTTCAAAATGTCCACCGAGAACTTCAATACAACATTGCAATAAATCTTCATTCTAAACTCATTAATGCTGTTATCCTGATATTAATTTCACATGATGTCGTTGGAGGTATTTCATACTCAACGTTTTCCATTTGACCCCGCATGAAGTTTAGTTAACGAGATACAATTTATAGGAAATGATCGTACAATTATTTTATTATTATTATATTAATATTATATTTCAATAAATTAATTTCATTTAAGAATAAAACTTATATGTTAATATAAAAATTGTTGCATGACACTTCTTTTAAACCTCCCTACCCCCTTCTAAGGTACCTACACACAAAGTTATATTAACGGATTTGACAAACCATCCTTAACAAAATTAATTATCTCCAAACTAATTAGCCTACAATTTACCTTCTGGATTAGGTAAAAGGAAATTTTTGTGAATAACTTTATTTGATATCTTATATAATGATGCTCTGATGTCGCACCTTGTATATATGAATTTAGGGTGGACGAAATCTTCAATGCATGAAATAAACGAAATTTAAATTTTTATCAAATTGAAATAAGTACACAAATAATAACAAGGAAAATCACTTCAAATTGTTGGAATCGTTAAAAAAACGGAGCACGAGGAACCGTCGCTCCTCCATTTTTCTGTCCTTGTACTGAAGCATAGTTTAAATAGAATTTCTTCATCAGCTCTGTCAACAACAACAACCGATTGTTTGGAACATCTTTCACCGTCTCTAGGAATATTATGATAAAACTACGAATTTTGCTCAGATATAATCATTGAAGTAATTCTAGTAGTGCATTTACATACAAATTTAAAAATGTCTTGGAAGTGCACAATCAGCCGCTGTGTCTTGGAAAGCATCGTTAGTCATAAAGCACTTCCAGGACAGTCCTGGCATTGACCAAATGTCTTGGAATTGACCGTTAGTTCGCAATTTTGGTCCTGGAAAGCACCATAATTCAAACATATATATATATATATATATATAAATTAAACGCGGCTTTTCTTTGACAAGTACCGCGCGTTCCTTCGCCTTTTGCCGCTAGCAGGGGGTTATAACGATAAAAAAAAAGTGATGAGGGGGTTATTCTGGCCTAATTGTGGATCGAATAAATTTTAGTAGTTTATTCATTTCATTTTGTTTTAGTGGCCTACCTACTAAAACAAAATCTATAAATAGTTCTATATCGGAAATTTTTTCTCCAGATCGACTCAAAAAGCACTCGCGATCGACCGTTTGAGCACCCCTGGTCTACACTTTTTATCAAACAATTTTACAACGGATATGCTAAAATTGTTCATGGTCCTTCGAGCCGGATTTATTTATAGAATTGACTACGGGCTGAGAGAGAAAATATGGACTTGTACTTAAATTTACAGGATTTTACGAAAGTATGGATATCCTTAATTGCCTAGAGTATCAAAGCCATTCTGATATCACAATCTCTTAATTCTACTATGTTAACCTTACTGAAAGAATCAATGGACCTGATCAGTCCTAAAATAGATGAGGCCCCAAGACTATTATAGAGTTGCTCGCGGATATCTTCCGCCATGTTAGCTCCTACAGCTATTGAGAAAGAAGCTTGAAGTATATCTAATGGGCTGTTTTTGTAGGAGAGGGTTAAATCACTCTTTATATCAGGAAGTATCATGTCCGGCAATGTAGATGGTATTTCAATTGAGTGGTCCTGGAGGATATGGTTACAGGTACGGCATCCTAACAACAATCTATACTCACGATATATGTAATCCCCCTTAGGAACACAAACTTGTTTGCTGCCCAAGTAGATGTGTACAAAAAAGATAGTTGAAAGAATATATTATAATCTTCTCCACCGTTAGTTATCTCAGAGAGCGTACCAGTTGAAAATCGTATATAACTCGACAGGTAAGGGAGTGTATTAAATATAGCTCCTTGAGATTCCGTGATGGTATGTAGCCTATGGAATAGATGACCAGAATATATTCCGGGATTTTCGGATACAAGACTCTCCAGAGTAACACCTTCAGGTAACAGACTTCTTTTAGATCTTAACATGTCCATTACCATATCCTCCAATCCCAGAGACTTGGTTTTTTGGGCCCACGACACCTAAAACATTTCTTATGGTTTCTGTGAACGGTGTTGTATTCAAGAATTTGACCCTTGATGATGCACTTTTTGTGTGCGTGACAGATCCTAGGCAAATAGAGTAGGGACCTAAATGGTTAGGAGGATTCTCAGGATCTTGAAAGTCCTGATCAAGTCTAACGGTGATGCTCCGATGATAGTCCTCACCGCTTATATTTTTGGAAGGGTACACTGAATACTGTTCCCATGGAACAGGATGACTAGATCCTGAGGGTTCAAAACCCCATCCATCTATTCTAATCTTCCTTGCTGTCTGGAAAGAACACCATATGGTTGGATATCTATATAAGTTTGTGTTGGGTTGACCTAATGTTCTCGAATTGAGGTTTTTCACTTTCCTCATGAGAGTCCCTATCGAAGTATGATCTGCTGCCTCAATGGCAGAAAAAAGGTCGTCCTCTTCAAAGGATCTAGCTATCTTGACTATTGACTTGACATTGGTTAGTTTTGACTGAAGCTGCTTAATTGTTCCAGCATTTGAATTCCTGAACAATTCGTGTGCCGATGGGAAATAAAAAGGTTTCATTTTTACTCATTTGTCTACAATTGCTGAAGTGTCTTTGGTATTGTAACACTAGTTCTCTCCTTAAGAGACAGATCCCGGCTAGACTCTCTCAAGGGTGGATCGACTCCATGTTGATGCCACACTAGGTATGCCAGTGGGTTGACAGACTATAGGCTCTCGCGCACTATACCGGCTCTGCCGGCAACAGCCCGGACCGCTACGGACCACGAATTTATCTTTACCTGGTATTCAAACGAAACAGCGCTCACTACTCGGCAACAGACGGCAACGGCCCGGTCCGCCGTCGACGGAAATCCCTGATGAGAATACTTTTGCCGGTGATCCGTTGCGTTCCGTCGTGATGCGGAGAAGTGCGCGCTGATTTTGGAAGACGAAACGGAAAAAATCGATGACAAAAAATTTATATTTTTGTTAGCGGGTACCCGAAATTGTATGATTTGTTAACAAAAATTACTAAAATCAGAAAATTGAAAAAAATACAGATTTCATGCACTCGTTTAAATAATAGTCCCGAATAAACACTCTACTCAACCACTTTGATTAGGTTAGGTTGAGTAGATTTTCTTCAATTTAAATAAAAGCATAATTTGTTGTTATCCTGTTTATGGCAATATTCATTCAAAAATATTGAAAATAATTCTCCTCTTGGTCTACTAGCTGAGGAAATAAAGTGGCAAATTCACTTTCAGTTTTTCTCTTTGTAAAAATGTCATTTATCCATTCTCTTTTTCTTTTTTGTTAAAAGGAATTTTGTTTTTCCTCTTCTTCGCACAGTAAACTTATTATAATTATTTCATTTAGAGTCTCTGAATCCATGGCCGACAAACGACGTGAAGCGACCCACAACTGGCAAAAATGTTTTACCGACTAGTGCGCGATACCCAGCTAAAATTGCCGGCCGGGATATGTAGGAACTTGAATGTAATGGGGCGCATAATGTTGGTTTAGCTTTTCAGGTAAAAAAGGAAGGCAGTTGTTTGAAATAATGAAATTTAAATTTACTGAAAGCATTCCAACATATATGTCCCATTAGAAACAATAAAAATTATCAGCCAAATTAAAAAAGTACTAATGACCTTTAAGTATTAATTATAGTAAAAAGTTGTGAATAAACCATTTCTAAAAGAATAAAATGTTTAATGAAATGTGAAGCCGGCACTGGCAGGTTTTTATGATAAGAGAATATTTGAAAAGGTTAAAATGCAAATGTTATCTATCTTTGAAAATATTTAGGTATTCTACAACAGAGAATCTAGCAAATGTTTGCATTAAAAAAGGAAACAGTTATTTACGATAAAAGATTTAGTTTAAAAGTAATGTACAAGTATAAAAGAATTGTAAAAAAAATAAGAATGCATAAAAAAATTATATCAGCCACTACTTTAGAAAAAGCTTGATGAATATAAATTATAATTTTGGACTCACCACAGCAATTTAAGGTAAAACAATAAAATTTAAGAGACGGTAGAAAGATACGTCCTTGCTACTCAAGGGTCGGTAACGGAAAGGGCATGAAAACCAGCCATAGAATCGAGCGTTGACATCATATGTCAATTGTCGTAACGGTCAACGATAAGAGAAATTTAGATCACAGAACTATATTGGAAGTGGTTACTATGACGGCAAGCGGTAAAATCGAAATTATTTCGTCAAATCGGAACAGGTCGATAGACATGTTACAGTATCAAGCTCTAAAACAGAAATTATCTCCCTATTTGATGTAAATAGGGGTATCAAACCTTTTACCTTATCCTTAATAGCCAAGGATGCTGTCTTCAATGTTGGGATGTTAACGCTGAATGTGTCCTCAATCAAGTGTTCAAAATTCCTATCCATCTTAAACTCCAGAGGGTATTGCATATATTGTGGATAGGATGTCATAAGACCTCTATAAATGCTCAGCCACACAGTAAGCTGATCATCGAATCCCCTAATCAGAAAATTTGACAAATTTGAGATAGGGATTCCCCCCAAAATGTTAGGCCACAGGCATAAAGCTAGCAAGATATTAGAATTGTTTGTAGTTGATTGAACAATTCGACGTCTAAATAAAAATAAGCATAATACAGTCAAATATGAGCAGAATGCAGGCATAGGGTCTCTAGAAGATGATGCGACATTTTCACATCCCGTTGATAACATCCCTAGCGACACCTCAAATGTTGGAACTCCATCACTTTCCTCGCTCATGATTCTTGCAGCCCTCTTAGTCGGACAATTTAATGGGAGGCCGTAAAACCACCTTCTCTTCCCATATTCGAAAAGCCGTTTGGATATCCAGGTCTCTTCCATTTTCAATCTCAATCCTTGACCCTCAAATAGTCTAGAGCAGTGGTTCCCAAAGTTGACTGGACTCCGACCCATCTAACAAAAACTTAAAATTTTGTGACTCGCCTATTGGCTGCTTTAGAAAAAAGGGGGCATAAATACTGGTAATGCTGTCGTGAGTTGCGGAACTACTGTAGTTCCAAAAACAGTCACTATGGAAATCGTGTTACCAATGAGGACTGCTGTTAAAATAAGAAAAAAAAAACTTGAATATATTCATATATTTTTTATTTTATACTTAAATAACCCACAAACTGTTTATTTCAATGGGAAGGATGTATTTGTTTTCTATTTTTTGTCATTACAGTTTTAGCATCAATTTCAATTTTAGTTACTTTTAGGGCCGAATTCATAGACGTCACTCACCCTCAATTCACACTCAATCTCTACTCGAATCGACACTTATGCCCAATTTGGAATCCAGAAACAAGAAATACTCAAATCGACACTACAATTGTAGTGTATGAATGAGTTTATTTTGAGGGTAACTAGCTGGTCCCTACATTATCAACATAACCTCACATTTTTGTATTTGAAGCAATCAATAACGGCGTTTGTAAAAATTTTCAACATTGATTTTTAATTTATTTTCCATCCGCAGCATGTGAAATCCTTCGTCTTGCTTCTCAAGTTTTTTCAACCGGGCTATACGTGTTGTGCAGAGCATAATTATTGCTTATGAAGCCTCGTCGCTATCAATGATATCCTTTATTTCGATGTCTACACAATCTAAGATGCCATCGGTTGAATCATCATTAGGCGGTGCTTCAACAATTCCACCGCCAGTTGCCATTCTCTGTTGTTTTTCTTTTGATAGCTCCTTTTTCCTTCCGCATTTTATGATCTTCTATGCTTTTTGGAGTTGTGGAGTTTGCTGTCAAATCAAATCTAATAAATAATACTTTTGTAAAAGATAGCTTATGGTTATACTGGATAGGAATGAAAATTACTTAGGTACGTTTGTGTGATCCGGTAGAGAATTAAATTCTGTAGTGCTAACAGCCCACGTTTTCTTTTTTTAGGATGCATTCATTGAATCCGTTTTTTCACACCCAATAATATTTTTATATTGAGCCACTCACTCCGTTAAATATATTTTTCATTTGGTGTTATATATTTCTTTTGTTCGCTCATATTAATTCAATAAAGGATGAAGTTTTTAATATAATCTTTGAGATATATCTATATTCGAAATAAATACACAAGGACGACACAAGGGAAATGATTAATATAAATTGTCAAATGTAGTTCAAGTAAACCAAAAATTACAATGCTGCCAGCTCGAAACAGAAACTAGTGCACTACAATCTCTACTCACATGAGTTACTCAAACTACATGGTTTTTGAATACCAAAATTGAGGATAAGTTCCACTCACTCTCAAACGAGTCTCGATTTGAGTGTGAAAGGAGTGTAGTAGTAGTGTCGTTTCTGGATTCGGCCCTTAATCGCAGTGAGTTTGATACGTCCAATTTATTTCGGTATTTAGTTTTAATGTTGACCATGGCCGAAAATGCGGCCTCACATAGGTATGAGGTAATAAAGGGGAGGAGGACTTTTATTGCTTCATCAAACAGGCAAGGATAGTTCCCAGCAACCGAGAGCCAGAATTTCATTAATTGCTTGCGATTGAAAGTATTTTTCAGTGATGTAGGTATCTTCTGATAAATTAATGAGCTATTCATTTGCTTTTGTGGACATATTAGTTGGTAGTTTGTCCTGAAATGGGTTACATATCCAATTCGACGTTTCGAGCTTTTTCATCTCTTCCCCGAAATAGGTGTCAAAATTATTTCTCAACAATGATGAATGAGTGGATATTGCAGAGACTACGGACTTTTATTGCTTCATCAAACAGGCAAGGATAGTTCCCAGCAACCGAGAGCCAGAATTTCATTAATTGCTTGCGATTGAAAGTATTTTTCAGTGATGTAGGTATCTTCTGATAAATTAATGAGCTATTCATTTGCTTTTGTGGACATATTAGTTGGTAGTTTGTCCTGAAATGGGTTACATATCCAATTCGACGTTTCGAGCTTTTTCATCTCTTCCCCGAAATAGGTGTCAAAATTATTTCTTAACAATGATGAATGAGTGGATATTGCAGAGACTACATTCATGTTAGGCTGCACTTGGTTTTCTATAATAAAGGTTTCAAGTTTTTCAAAACAATCATATTTACCATTTTTAATACAAATCTCCCACAAAATTAGCTTTTTCTTGAACGCTCGAATTTTTTCGTGAACTGTAAAAATGTCAGATCCGTTGGAACCTTGCAGATACAAGTTGAGTTCGTTTAACTTGGAAAAAATATCCGCCAAATATGTTAACTTGAGAACGAATTCTTCGTCCAGTAGATCTTCAATATATTCTGTTTGTGTAAATTGTTACTTCATTCCGTAGTTCCACTAATCGTGTCAGTACTTTCCCCCTGGATAACCAACGTACCTCCGTATGGAGAAGAAGAGATGTATGAAGACTACCCATTTCACACAGTGTTAGAATTCTCAAAGGTATTTAGCTTCAGGCAAGAAATTCATTCAGAGGTGTGCCATGAAACTATACCACTCTTGGATGTATGTCAAGCTATTACTCAGGGAAGTAGTTTTCGTACCCTTGAGCAGATTTCACAAAGAGCTTAGATAGGAGGAGAACAACTGTTACGTCGCTGTCCTCCCGTATTTATATACTCAAATAATGAATTAGCTGAAATAATATGAGCTCTAAAAAAAATAAACTTCCGAAAAATTGGGCGCCACCTATCTAAACTCAATGCTCGTTGATTAGAGGTTGTAAAAAGAACAATGCAGAACAAAAAAAATGTATCACAGTTTCTTTATTTCCTATTTCCTTTTTTCTTTACTATTTTTATTACAATGTTTTCAACCTTTTGTTAAACATTTTGGATCATATATATAAAAAAAATATACAAAGTTGATTTTCACAAAGGTTGAGATCTAACAAACTTCAAATATTTTGGTTTACAAGATGAATAAATTCTGAGTGTTAAATTGTTAAAGAGCCTCTAATTTGGTGACTATTCAAATCATTTTTACTTATCTTTGGAGTGTTCTCTTCCGTGCTATTCCTCCTTGATGGGATCAGATTGGTGCCTGTGTTTTCGGCCACACTTCCGTGGTCTTTAGGATCTTATAGGGACAATTTTCGAGGATGAGCCTATTTCAGCTCACGGAGCTCCGTCAGGCTAGGACTACTTCTAGGTGCCAGAGGGTAAATGTGCCTAAAACACCACACACGAGGAGAATCTGATATGACCCTAAAGAATACTAATGATAGCAACGTTCTGGTAAAAATGCTTGAACTTGTCCCAAACTTAGGCCATGTTACAAGTGGATAAGACTATAACCTTTAATATTCTATACAAAAATTAAGATTGAATATAATTTGTACTATGTCAAAGGTGGACTGAATTAATTTGGATGAAGAAACTGTGTGTAAATCAATAATTTAAAATAAAATTGACAAATAAAGATAAGAAAAAAAAAGTTGGTCAATTAACTGAAATAAAAATCAATTTAGTTTAATTCTCATTGCCAGATGATTACCAGAACCAAGCTTCCATAAAATATGCCTTCTCTTCATTCAACAAAGAGCAAGCATCAAATGAAGTAAAAAAAACTGAGTTTTATTACAAAAAAATGAAAACTGAACTATTATTTTTCGATTTAACCGGTATTCCTCGTGAATTTTATCCACTAGATCTAATTTTAACTAATCAAATTTTATATCTTAAGAATATAAAAGTACCAATGCCTTAGGGCAACTATATATTTGAATTTACCGATTTATTTCTCGTATAAATTCCCAAAGAAAATATTAATCAGCAATTTTCTTTATCAAATAAAAATATCTCGTAACTTTAATATATAACAAAAAAAACTGAAATACTGTCGTAAGACTAAATGTATTATACGATAATCATTACCATTATTTTTTTTTATTTAGGCAGAAGTAGGGCCCTCCAACTTCCACACATTCGACCGAAAAGTATGTGTCCCACAAAAACTATGTTTTCTTTGTACCAAAAAAATATGGGCTCAAAAAAAACTGTATCCTTTTGATTCCAGCAAAGCAAACTCAATATAATGGTAATATTCTGACATAGAAATTTGCATACCTTGATACTTAATATGTTCTGCTTCTCTAGGTAGTAATTTCCATTTCCTTCAGACACATGCTTCTCGTTCAAAGTTGGAGGTTCGAGAGAGATCCCAAAAAACATTTTTATTTTCAAAAACTAACACTTGGAATTATTTGACCAAAACTTATATACCTGTCTCTCTTTTATTAATATGTTATCATAAATCTTTCTCACTTCTAAGAAAATCAATAATTAATATACCTGTTGAACGTATTGCAAATTAAGCTAGAGGTGGGAACTAAATTTAAAAATCTATATTTATAAATAACATGAATTCTAATTTATATAAAAAAAAGAAATGCCAATTAATCTTAAAACATTGTTACGGACACGAAATGACCGTAACAACAGCTTTTGAAACAAACGTGCTTGTAAGGGCCTTGTTTTAATATAATTTACAATTTTTACAGCAGTATTTAGCACAGTTTTTAAATCATCGGGTAATGCTTTTGAAACCAGTGCTTCTCTGTGAAGGCTACAATGAGTCCACAAAGCACAGGGACTTTCTTCAAGAACTCTTGTAACCACACTGCTGTTTTTCACGCACATAGCCCGCGCACCGTCAGTGCATATACCGACACAGTTCTCCCATTCTAAACCTTTTCCTTTTATATGGGAATCAATTGAATTGAAAATTTCTTCGACCGTTCCACGACTAATTGGCTTGTAGGACAAAATATCTTCATGCACGTCGTCTTGCCATATATTGTGCTTAATTCAAGGAGTTCGCCGTAACGAAGTTTGCTGGTTTGATTCCTTAGCGGCTTCAAAATTAAGCTGGCCAAGTCCAATTGGCAGAGATTAAATAAACGAAGCTACGAAGGACCAGCTGGCATAAGCGCCAGCAACGTTGGATAATTTGATGTAGGTGGTAGGAATAAATAAAATGCAGTATTTCACTAACTGATATTTAAAGTTACTAAATATTTAAATGTAGTGACAATCGAGTAAATAAAGGTAATACTGGCAATAAGAAACAATACAAGTGCATCCATTATGGATATATATAAAATTACCAATAGCTGTAGGAAACAAATTAGAAAGCGCTTCCTTGTTCCAAATCTTAATAGGGATTGCATAAATATGAGAATCTATAGATGGTTAGCACCCGAGCCCCGAATGGCAACAGCGCGTTAAGAGTTGATAAATTTCACTGTACTTACAGTACCTATACCTGGACAAATCACTGACTCTAATTGACTATACATTATTTGAGTCACCTTTGATACAAAAGAATGAACTATTGTAATTGATATTTCAACATTATAAAAAGCTAATGAACGTAGTTGCTCACACTTCCACAGTCACAAGTAGAGAGAGAGATTAATGGAGAATATGGTTCTATCAACTCCAAAGGTACGACGTTCGGGACGGATCGATACGACTCGTAAAACAATAGACGCGGGAGCGAACCCATGTATGAATTTAAAGGAAATTTATACATATATGACGCACAAAAACAAGTAGTTGAGACAGGCCTTGAACGTCGGTAGACTCATCTAGTTGTACAATATAGTATTTACTACTAACTACTCTTCGTATTAATTCATCTTTTGCCCACTCAGCCATTTCGTCAATTCGTCGTGCAGCAGTGTTATTGGATAGTGGTATGCGCTCGATATCCTTTACTTCTTTTTCGCCAAACATGGCTCCAACAGCATCTTTAATCGATGGTAAGATTAAGTCTTCGCCAATGGTATGAGGTTTTCCCGCTCTGGCAATCCTCAAGCTAATGAGGTACGAGGCATATGCAGCATTTTCATTGACATTAATGAAATGTGAAACAATATTTTTTGAAGATTTCATATCCAACAATTTTTTCTGAAAACAGTCTACTGGCTTGTTTTTAAAATGAGAATGCTTAGTTTCTAAATGACGCGTTAAGTTACTTGGACGCAAACTTTCGTTCGCTAATATTTCGTTGCAAATCACGCATTGAGGACGCGGATCTAACGTGTCATGATTCCAAGTGAATCCTAATTTCAAATATTCAGAGTCATGTTTTCGTACAACTTTCCGGCGCTTCGTTTCATGTGAACTCGTTGAGGGAGCTTGGAAGTCAGATTCAGTGCCACTTTGGTCACGTAACAGATCATCATCTGTCTTTTCTTTACTTTGTTCGTAATCAACTGGCGGCGGCGGCGACGTAGTTTTTGCTCCGCGTTTCAACCAAGGTAAGTGGCCCTATTTTCGTCGGTAACCCTAATTTCGTCAGTTTTGAAAGATTTTTCATCGTATTAAGTATCAATTTCACCTAATATGAAATTTGTTGACTTTAGAGAATTCCTTATACATCCGGCAACAATGCTGGTCGCTTGTTTTTTCTCCTTACCGCGTGAGAACTTTTAGATTATTATCATAACAGTTGCTTGTCGACAGTAGTGGAAGAATTGCATTCGAATTACTAAGGTAAGTGAACTGCAGATTGTAACTAAAACTTTGAATATACTTGAGCATTTGGAATCAATGTTTAATAAAACAAGTGTGAGTAATACAAGTATATGTTTGAGCTTTTGTCTAGTAAGTAGAAAGGACATTTGTATGATTTTATTAAAAATTAGTGAGTGACGAAATTTGGGACACGAAAAATCTAGAATGTCCCTATTTTCGTCATTACTGACGAAATTAAGGCCAAGAGCATGTCTTCTGTATTCGGTATTTGAATAAAATCGAGATGCATTTACAGGGTAAAAATTTAAAGGTTCATTAAAAAATGAACTGAATTTTTATGGGCTCTAATTTCGTTACATCATTATCGAATTATTTCTAGTGTTAAAAATAGTGAAATAATTCTGTATCTGTATCTGTAGAGTAGGGAGGGTGAGTGTAGGCTCACAGCACTTAGGCCACATATGACCCATTGTACATTCTCCCGAGGAGTTGTCCTCCTAGGTCATCGTCCATCCTGTCCTAGTAAAATAATTATGACGAAATTCAGGTCCAAAACGTGACGACCATTTGGTTACTGTTGACGACATTGAAGCCAAGTGTCTTTAATAATTTTTTGGAACCTATGATTTCGTCAACTCCTTATCGAATTGGTTCAGATATTTAAAATGAACGTGAACATTATCTAGTAAGCTCCAATATTGTATACATTTTTATGAAAAACATCACTTATTCAATTTCAGATAAAAATGAATAAAACAAAGAAGCAGTATACTGTGGATGACATTCGCAATGCGATACAGTCTATTCGAAGTGGCATGAACATTTCTGAAGCAAGTAGGAGATTTAATATCCCGAGAATGACTTTATCCGACAAATATTCTGGGAGAAAAAATATTGAGTGCAAGATTGGAGTACCCACTATTTTGTCTTCAGAAGTAGAACAAATATTGGTAGACTGGATATTAAATATGGCCAAACAAGGTTTTCCAATTACAAAGACACAGTTATGTGACAGTGTTCAAATACTGATGACTGAATTGAAGAGACCCAACCCTTTTCCAAACAATCGGCCGCAAAGACATTGGTACGAAGGCTTTCTTAGGCGCCACAAACAAATTAGTGAAAGAGTTTCCCAAAATCTTTCCAACCCAAGAGCCCGAGTAACTGAAGCGCAGATTCGTAATTGGTTCCTAGAAATAGACACATATCTTCGAGATAACGATTATTTGGATATTTTCAAAGACCCAAGACGTGTGTACAATTGTGACGAGACTGCATTTTTTTTATCACCAAAAGGAGATAAAGTTTTGGCAAAGAAAGGTGATAAAACTGTGTATTCGTTCATAACTAATGATGAAAAAGAGTGCCTTACCGCCCTCATTATGTGTAACAGTAAGGGAGAACTACCTCCTCCGTTGGTGATGTATTCTTACAAACGAATTCCAAAATTAATTTCGTCTACTTTTCCTAAGTCCTGGGCAATAGGAAGATCGGATAATGGCTGGATGACCCAAGAAAGTTTTTTTGAATATGTTGCTAACATATTTCACCCTTGGTTAATGAACAATAATGTGAAAATGCCAATTATCCTGTTTGTAGATGGACATACATCTCATCTGACGCTGCAGTTGAGCAGATTTTGTAAAGAAAATGGTATCATTTTGGTCAGTTTGTTTCCTAATTCAACTCATATACTCCAACCGTTGGATATCGCTGTATTTCACTCTCTAAAAGCTATTTGGAAAAAGAAAACTCAAAACTGGAGAATTGATCATAAAAATGAAAAATTTGGTAGAGAACACTTTGCCCAACTTCTCAAAACTGCGTTAGAAGACCTGGAAACTTTACCAAAAAGCATTAAAAGTGGATTTAAAACCTGCGGTTTATGCCCATTCGGTCCAGAGAATATTAAATTTGAGAAATTCCTCAATATCGAAAAAAAAATGTTGAAGAGGTGGAAAACGAGTTGATTGAAACTGATAGAATAAAATTTCTAAAATATTTTGAAAACATAATTCCGCCAAAATTGATCTTTTCAAGTCATCTGGTCCTTTATGGAATGGCGACATAAAGGACACAAGCCTCTTCTACTTCTGGAAAAATTTAAAAAATCCGAATGAACAGAATTTAACACATATGTCATCTCCTATTGTTGTAGTAACAGTTGACTCTAATAATTTTAATTTAGCTGATACGACCGACGATGTTATTCTTGTTGATGACAATTTTTTCAGTGCACAAGATACAGATTTTGTTTCACTCTCAGGTTTTAATATGACTGATGTAAGTGTATGTACTAATGATGTCAACATAAGTTTACTGATGAATGGAGCAACATGCTCAATTTTGGGTGATGAGAATCCTGAACATATGAAGGAAGTCGAAGAAATAAAGTTGACCAATGGAATTAGTCTGCAAAATTACGAGAAAGGTAATGAATTGAAGAAAATAATAACAAGTAACAGATCTGTGGAAACTTCAGAGAACGATAAAGAAATACAGACGGCAATAGGTACAGATGACTCAGAAAATTTGAAGAAACTTGAGAATATAAATGCAAATAGTGAAAATAGTCCAACATGTTCAGAGAGAGTCGAGGAATTAGAAAAAATATCAGAAACAATTTATGCATACACTTTAGAGAAGGATAAAGAATCAGACAGAATTACAAATATTGTAGATACAAATTCAGATGAGATCAACAAGTTGGTAAAAATAACGGAAACGATTTATACAGAAACTTTAGAGAAGAGTATAGAATCGGACATAATCAATTATAACACAGAAAATCCAGAGCAAGCTGAAGGGCTGACAAATGAAACTATTTCGAAAAATATGAATGAAATGTCAGATATACCAGCATCTACAATGGTTTCGGAAAATATTAATAAAGTAGACCCAGAAGTGCAACATGAATCTACTACTACTTCAAATACTCAAATACCTGTCCAAAAATTCGAATTGAATGACACAACACCCGACAAATCAATAAAAAAAAAACAATCTAATGTCGCTACTCCTTTCAAAAAATATCTATTCTGGGAATCTAAAGAAACAGAAAGTAATCCACGTAAACGGAAACCAAAAGAAAAAATTCCGGCTGTTGTTTCTTCACTAGACTGGGAGACCTACCAACAAAGAAAGGAAGACAAAAAATTGAGAGAACTTCGCGAGAAGGAAGAAAGAAAACAAAAAAGATTGGAAAAGAATACCAAGCAAACAGCTGAAATGGACCAGAGAAAAAAACAGAATATCGATAAGAAGAAAAAAAATGACATCAAGAACGGAAACGATGAGGAAAAGAAAATTAAAAGTAACACAAAGCAAAAGAATGTTTCAGAATCTGAAGACTCCGAATCTGAAGACTCCGGAAAAGAAAACGATAGTGTGCAGGATATTGAATATGTGATGAAGAAAATTGATAGTTCTAATTTAAGTGAGGGCGATTATATTGTGGTACAGTATGAGAATGTTTTTTATCCAGGAATGGTAATTAAAGTAGATCGTCTGAAGAAAGACTTCACGGTAAAATGCATGACGAAGGCGGGAACACTTTGGAAGTGGCCGACGAAGGATGATGTTTTAACCTACTCAGAAAAAGACCTAATATGTGCAATAAAAAAACCAAAGATGGTAACTTCTAGAGGACTTTACGATATACCTGATTTTCCCAAAGAATTCAATTTCTAGTAGGTATTTACTTAAGTAATGAAATGTTTTATTTTTTATAGTGTTTCTTTGTTAGAGTTAATACTTTTTGTTTATCGCCTCTGAAAATAAAAAAAAAACGGATATTTGTTTTATTGACTATTTCACTTTTTCAACCAAACTAAGGAATATGACGAAAATGGGGACTAATATATGACGATAATAAGGTATAAAACTGACGAAATTAGAGATAGATGGTATTTACAATATATTTATTCAAGTGGAATTAATAAACAAATATTCTTGAAAAAAATGAAAAATTCATCATTGTTTAGGATTATCAAATAATAATATGTGGTAGATTCCAACTGAATACATTCAATAATATATTTTTTACACCATAACGAAAATCAAAAACGAGTAGCCCTATGGCTTCTGCTGACGAAAATAGGGACACTCACCTCACTTGTCCATGATTATCTTCAAATGTTAATAATTTTTTTAAAAAAGATTACAATGGCGTACAGTAAAGAATACAAAACACACGCGAAATTAAACCCCACAAAAACAAAAGACGTCCGACTCGCAATTACAACTCTTTGAAATGCGTTTCGCTGCCCCGGAGCGACATCCCCTCCCCCAGCCCCCGCCCGCGCTTGCCGTATCGCACACAGTCGTCAGCATCGGGGAGTGTCTTACAGGGGATGCGCAAACAGGAAATTCCTGAACAGCGCATTGCTCGATGGAGCCATTCACAAGACAACGGTCATTTCCATATATGGTCATGTTTGCTGCTGCCATCTGTTATTCAAAACGAGTATTAACAATTAAATTTAAAAACAAGATGTAAAGTCTTTTGCGCTCGCGGATGCGTTCTGCTGAACAAGGTTCTAATCCGTCCTACATTTCAGGGCCCACTCAATATTTGCTCGCGACCCATAGTTTGGGAAATACTGGTCTAGAGAGCTCTTCTAGGAAATCCTTACGGACAGGCTCTATGTTGTTCGGGTCTTTTTGATTTTTAGTATAATTTACAGCGACTGTTTGGTTGTCCGCACAACCTATCAGGCTCAATCTTAGTCCTTTTAATCGAGATGCTAGAAGAAAAGTACAAGAAGTTCCATTTTGCCAGAGGTTTTGCTTCATGCATTCTAGGCCACCAAGTTGATCGGTGTGGCAAGATTCTCCGACTTCAGGCAAACCATAACTCAATGAGTTGTTCTTGTACCTAGCAAACTGTAATTTATTGTCTGATGTTGTCCTATAAACCCCCAAGCTACCAGTTCCTGGGACACCTATCTTGGGAGGGTTGACACGGCTATTTAAAAGTATATAACTACGTTGAATCCAATTGTGAGCATCGATATACACATGGGAGGATCCGAAAAGTCTATCTATGTCTCTAGCAATTGGGTCCACTGATTGTGACCTCTGAAACTGGTTCCATTTTTCTAAATCAAAGTTGAATATTTCTCCTCCCATTTTTTGTATTCTTATCATTGAGACAATTTTCTTATTGAGTGTAAGCTCTGATTTTGTCATAGTTTGTTGAGGGAAGTAGTTGAAAATATGTTTTTTGATATTGCTTTCACATGCTGTCTGTGTTAATCTTTGTCTATATGTTTGTGAGCAAAAACTCCTCCCGCTATCTGACAACTCTCTTTCTTTCTTTGTGAGGAACACTATATCATTTTCTCTATCAAAATTGCCACTATCTATCTAAGATAAAACCTCTTGTACCCCCCCAGGATGGCCGCTCAAATATCTAAGCATGACTCTCGTCTCATAGACTGGTAGATTTGGTTTTCGTTGGTTATGAAGTAATTTGAATCCACAAGGGTCATACTTTTGGGTCCAAGAAGATAGAGGAGGGGAGCAACTCTTGTCTGATAGTAATTCTGATGTGCCTAAAGCGTAATCAAATTCAAAGGTTTTGCAAAAATCTATAGCATCCCAACCACTTAGAGGTATGCCTGCGTCCTCACTCTCAATCGGATATCTAATCATTGTTGTATTATCAATTCAGAGATATTTCTAATTTCCGTTTGCATTTATTTAAATTGTATTTTGGTGTTCGCTTATTCCCTTGTATTTTATCCGGGCAGCACTTGCTGTTTTTCGCGGCACCCACGCAAACTTTCATCCGTTCATAGTATTGTTATTAGGATTGAATCCAGCCTTAGTGTTGTTGTTATTCTACGTTAAACCCTTTTTCATTCCATTACGTGTATACTATACACGTAAGCTTTTTTGTAGCTTTAGTCAGGACAGATATTGAAATACAGGACGTTCAAGTTTAAAATCAGTAAATTTGATTTAATTATTTCTTCGAGATTTGAAAGTGCCAACTGCATTTTTTTTCGCTCTTAACATCAACGTACCTTCATATTAGTAAATATCATTCAGATGGTGCAGATTATATTATTATGTACAGAGTGAGAGATAAAAACATTTTAGTAATGTCCCAAAATTCGATGTAATGATGAAATATTGTTAAAATTATTTTGGCATGCAATGTACTATTTTCATTCCATCATTTATCACAATTCATACATTTCGTACAGGGTGATTTGAAAAAGTGGTGAAATAAATGGCCGGTTCTTTCGTACACATCCTGTATATTCAAGTGATCATGAGAATTTTTGTTGATGAAAATGACAAAATATCAAGGTTTCAAAAATCACCCTCTAATTCACGATTAATTCGGTGAAATTCCTTTATTATTATTAAATATATGCATCATTCTCTATTAATGCTTGTTTGTTTCCGTAAGTATTTGTATGGATTTTATTTTATACGCAGCACTTCCCTGCAATGACATACGTAAGTAGTGAAATTTTTGAACGTTTGACATCGCTGCGTTGTCGTGAATAATTGATTTAAAACTATCTGAAAAATAACCACTGCGTGAGATTTCCATGAAATATTGGCAAGTTGAGTTGCGGTAAACGAATATTAACCAAATGCTGATCAGTTGTGGAGCTGTTAGAAATGTTATCAAATTGTTGCGAACTACTATCGCTAGTGTTTTCTCTTATTTCTTTCGAAAGAATGAATTTTTTAACGTCAGAAGTAATTGCATAGAAATCATCTTCGAATTTTTGTCTTTCCGGCGAATGAATGTTAGGATAAATCGTTTCGAAATCATTATCTTCGCTTTCAATTCAGCTGCTCAGTTAAACTCTTCTAGAATTTCCTCGGCCTTTTTCAGCCGGCTCTGCAAATCTTCGATGTTAAGGTCTTCTGCATTTTCGACCGAAACGAAGTGATCTCGAAAATGGTTTGTAAATCTAGTCAAAGCGCTTTTTATGGCAGTACACTTAACTTTATTCATGTTCGACATAATGCGCAAATGAAGACACGTCAAATCTACCAAATACCTAGCTACAAGTGTGTATGTAATAAGTAAATTAAATATATTTATGAACGTCTGTGGTTCGTAAAGTAAAGTAGGTACCTAGTTTATGTCAAATAAAACTGTGTTCCATATGGCATGGTGTAGAAAAGGAGGCACTAACCTGTAGTGTTGTCAGCAGAATGCATTTCCATAAGTTCGAAGATTCAACGTTTTCCATCCAAGTTCGAAGGACCATGTTGTGTTAGTAGTAAATAATTTTAAGAATTTCACGTATTTAACAAAGTGTAATTATTAGCAACTTATTACAAGAGATCATAAGTGTTTATAGAATAAAAAGTCATGTGTGATGTAACATCGACTATTCGCGATTTCGACCACCGTAGAGGGCGCTACGGGACAAACAAATATGGAGGATTGTGAGTAATCTCTTTGTTTGTGGCGTCAGTTTGTATACGAAGTTAGTGGTTGAGTTGTATGTTTTAGTTGTTTGCGAACTGTAAAAATGTGGTATTTGGATTTTTGTGTGTGTTTTGGACAATTGATTATAGAGTGTAGAGAAAAATAACAAACTGTGAGGAAATATAACGTTTTGAAATAGTTTAAAATTGGTATCAAATCAGATCATATTTTTCAGTTATCAACATTAATGGGAAACCAGTAGGTGTATTTGAGTTTGAATACTGCATTTGCATATTTGGATGCAACACATGAGAGTAGGTGCTTGTACCGAAGTTACTTTTTTTTTGTTTTTCTTAGGTTAAATAGGGATTTGAATTATTTCTGTTATTTTCTTGCTCCGGTATAATATTAAGGGATTAATTTTTTAAGATGTAAAATACTGCTCCCTCCTTACTCACTCACTTTAGTTTTGTTAATGTTGTAAGGTAGTAAATATAAATTTTACCTTCATAATAATTCGGACATCCGGTATACATGTATTTTAATTTTACTTGATTAAATCTTTCGGGCCGTTCAGTATATCCATAGGTGTTGGAATAAAATAATTAAATCTAGTTCCGTTTTTTTTTTCAAAAAAATTTATTTTAGAAACGATTAGTGTGAAATACGGCATAAATAGGAGGACGACAGTTTTGGAGAGGCTCTCGTTACTACTTGGTGATTTAGTCCGAAAGTACCTACGTACCGTTTACGAAAGTTTTGTGTTTAAAACCGATATCGTTTAAAAAAGGTAAAATTTTATTTGACTCCGTATAATTTCCGTATGAAAATTTATTTAATTAATTTACTTGAAAATTGAATTTATCGTATTCAGGAGAAAATTGTTACTGACATTTATACTATACTCAGTGGTTTTCTTATTTTATAATTCGTATTTGTCCGTTGAATAAATTATTTTCATCGTTCAGTTGAAAATTCATATTTGAACCATTCTTCCGTTTGTTTTGTGATTATAGGATATCCCAGTTTTCAGAAGTAATATTTAATTGCTGGACTTTCCGTTCAGGAATTAAATTTATTTTTGTATCAGGAACCTCAGTAAATCGCCAACTTTCTCGGGTCTTGCTGAGATTTCATTCTCTTTTTGCCGTTTCTTTGTGAATAGTTTATCCCTGTTTCCAGAAATAATGTTTAATTGTTGGACTTTTCGTTCAGGAATTAAATTTATTTTGTATCAGGAACCTCAGTAAATCGCCGACTTTCTCGGGTCTTGCTGAAATTTCATTCTCTTTTTGCCGTTTCTTAGTGAATAGTTTATCCCGGTTTCCAGAAATAATATTTAATTGCTGGACTTTTCGTTCAGGAATTGAATTTTTTTTTGTATCAGGAACCTCAGTAAATCGCCAACTTTCTCGGGTCTTGCTGAGATTTCATTCTCTTTTTGCCGTTTCTTTGTGAATAGTTTATCCCTGTTTCCAGAAATAATGTTTAATTGTTGGACTTTTCGTTCAGGAATTGAATTTTTTTTTGTATCAGGAACCTCAGTAAATCGCCAACTTTCTCGGGTCTTGCTGAGATTTCATTCTCTTTTTGCCGTTTCTTTGTGAATAGTTTATCCCTGCTTCCAGAAATAATGTTTAATTGTTGGACTTTTCGTTCAGGAATTAAATTTATTTTGTATCAGGAACCTCAGTAAATCGCCGACTTTCTCGGGTCTTGCTGAGATTTCATTCTCTTTCTGCCGTTTCTTTGTGAATAGTTTATCCCGGTTTCCAGAAATAATATTTAATTGTTGGACTTTTCGTCCAGGAATTAAATTCATTTTGTATCAGGAACCTCAGTGAATCGCCGATTTTCTCGGGTCTTGCTGAGATTTCATTCTCTTTCCGCCGTTTTCTTGTGAATAGTATACCCCGGTTTCCAAAAATAATATTTAATAACTGGACATCTCGTTCAGGAATTAGATTTATTTTTGTATAAGGAATCTCATTGAATCGCCGACTTTCTCGGGTCTTGCTGAGAGATAAGTGTTTCGAAACTGAAACAGCTTTTTTGAAAACAATTTATTTGTTATGAATTACAATTACGACTATTCTTAACAATGGTTAGACAGAAACTGAAAATATAATATATTAAAGGTTCACAAGTGCATTATAGATAACGTTAGAATGCTTAGTAAAGGTGTTAGATTTCTGTAGGTGTCATGACATTGTCGTCTCGTAACTCCTCCATCCCTAAGACGCAAAAATAATGGAATGATTTTGGCGATTCGGATCTATTGGATTTTCTTGAATTTTCATTACCTCTTCTCTATTGTTTGATTTTGATTTCTTTCTTCTGAACAGATAATATGATAGGATTATTATGAATAAAATTATTAAAAATGAAATTATTGTTATGATTGGTACTTTATAGATGTTTGTTTGAATTTCAATTGGTTTTAATTGCTTTACAATTCTATTAATTTCGTAAAGATCATCAAATTTAATTTCTGTAAGATTTGAAGCTTGATAGTTATTTTGAGTTTTAAACTGTTCGATTTCCAATTTTGGTAGAATGAGTGATTTGCCTTTTTGAATTTCTTTCTTGTGGGAGTATTTGAGTTCGTTGATGGTTAATTCGCAATCTTCTGGAATATTGATTAATGATGGCATTTGGACTTGAAATATTCTGTTACTTCGGCATTTTGATACGACATCTTGGAATTGTACGGGGATGATCATTACTTGGTCATTTGTTATTTGTTGAACTATTGATTTTTGAATGTTCACTTTGGTTGCGTGGCATCCTTTTGGAGATTGGCCTCTTATAAGTTGCAGTGTACAGTTGTCTTCTGAGACGAATTTTTGAACACAGTAATAAATGTCTTCTAGTTTTGGACATTCTTCTTTTTCTAATTGGGTTTCTTCATTGTTGCGTGTCAGGTATGGATAAGATGGGGTGAATACTGTATTATTTTGGATTATTGGAAATATATGATGAAATTCTGAGGGTTTTGATTTTAGGATAGGAACATGAATAGCAAATATTAGTTTGGAACCGGAAAAGGTTACTTGGGTTCCAAGAAAAGTATAGTATGTTAAAATATTATTGAATTTAGGTATTTGGTTAACTTTATATATTTGATTTAAATGTTTGATCAAATCTAAAATTTCGTAACTTGATATTATGGAACTGTGAAGAGTATTTAATTTTGAAAAGAGAACGGCATTTTCGATATTATCTATAAATGAAATTAGATTTTGGCAATCGAGATTGATCTGACTTATTGTTCCTTGAAATGTTATATATCTACCTAAAGAGTCAATTTGATTCAATATAGACGCTTGAAATTTTTCCAAATTATTATGAAGTTTTTGTTGATTTTGCCAAAGTGTTGTCAATGATTGATTATAGTGATCAATTAATTTTTTAAATAAAGAAGTTTGTGAATTTAGTTCGTATGAAACATGTTTTTGATTCTCTTGTAAAAGTTTAATTGCATTATCATAACGGTCACCGTCATCTGAGTCTAAATTTCCAAATAACCATTTATTGACTTTGCCTAATCCATTGATTAAGCCTCTTTTTGAACGCATATGGGGATACAAGTTTTCAAATTTTCTTTCTAAAGAATTAATTAAAAATTCAGTTCTTTCTATCATATTTTCACTTAAGCCATGATATGAAATGGGATTGGAACTATTGATTTTTACTACTGTTTTTTGTACAATGGAAAAGTGAGATTTAAGTGTATCTATCTGTTTAACCACTTCCTTAACATCTAAGTAGTGAATAAATGTATGTTTTGTATATATAATTCTAGCTTCACCTATTTCTACTGGAAGTATTATATTTTCCAAGGGCGTAATACTAATTTCTTCCTTAATACTATTTATTCTGAATATTAGAAGGGCCAGCCACATCAGGAGAGTTAGCAACTTCATCGTCCTGTGGGTCCTGTAAAACGTTATTTAAATTAATTCTAGGTTTCCTAACAATACTTTTATGATAGGTGCCTTTATTTGTTTCTAATAAGACACCTTTATCATTTACTACTTCCACCTTTTTGAATTTCGGTAGTTTTTTTATCGCGGGATTTAGTCTGTACATATGCTGATTTTTGTGCTGATAAATCGGGGGGATCATTTCGATTTTGGTTAAGTTTTGTAATAAAATTTTCTTTCACTTTTTCGTTACGTTCTTTTATTGATTCGTATAGCTTTTTGGTAGCTTCCTTGTGGTTTTGAACATAATAAGATAAGACTAAGTGATCATTGAGATCAAAGGGGTCCGGATTATCTATATGACCTTTGATAATTTCAAAAGGGGTATATTTCGTGGCTGAATGTATAGAATTGTTGTAGCTTAGTACAGAGTGTTTCATTATTTGGGTAGGAGATAGTTCCTTGTTTTCTTCTCTTAGACATCTGAAATGTTCTATTAAACTCGAATGAAAACGTTCTACCGGCGAGTTGGAGTTACTATTTTTTGCTGTCGTGTAATGAAGTCCAATTCGGTGTAATTTACAAAAATCCTCTAAGTCTTTATTTTTAAATTCGGTGCCACTGTCGGTAGTTATTTTAAAGGGGAGTCCATGATGGGTTATGAAGCTTAATAAACTGTCAACTACTGAAATACCGCTAACAGTATTAATGGGATAGGCTTGACCATATCTGGAAAATGAGTCAATAATAGTAAGAAATGGGGTATTGGAAATTCTAAACACATCCATATGTATATGATCAAATGGCTTGGAAGAAGTTGGTGTCAAATTAAATTTGACTATGGGTGGGTTTTTTTTTTTTTTTTTTTTTTTTCCCGGAGCCGTCCTTTCGCCGGTACCACCTCAGCCTCCTGGGCTTATTGTGGATACTCCTAGTGTTCTGACTACAACCTATTCAGCCAGTCCGTTCCCTGTATTAGCTCATACAGGTTCTTTGCTGGTTGATTGTAGAAGTCTTCTGGAGTCATTTGGGTTCTGCCATACAGTTTCTGCCTTCTGTGGTCCAGCGACTCACAGTTGCATAGTATATGCAGAGCTGTTTCGGTATCCTTTTTGCATCTTCTGCATGTAAGGTCTCCGTTGTACAGCCCTATTTTGTTTAGGTGCTCTTTTGTGGGAAAGTGTCCCGTAAGTAGCCCCGTAATGGTGCTACTTCCACCTTTTTGAATTTCGGTAGTTTTTTTATCGCGGGATTTAGTCTGTACATATGCTGATTTTTGTGCTGATAAATCGGGGGGATCATTTCGATTTTGGTTAAGTTTTGTAATAAAATTTTCTTTCACTTTTTCGTTACGTTCTTTTATTGATTCGTATAGCTTTTTGGTAGCTTCCTTGTGGTTTTGAACATAATAAGATAAGACTAAGTGATCATTGAGATCAAAGGGGTCCGGATTATCTATATGACCTTTGATAATTTCAAAAGGGGTATATTTCGTGGCTGAATGTATAGAATTGTTGTAGCTTAGTACAGAGTGTTTCATTATTTGGGTAGGAGATAGTTCCTTGTTTTCTTCTCTTAGACATCTGAAATGTTCTATTAAACTCGAATGAAAACGTTCTACCGGCGAGTTGGAGTTACTATTTTTTGCTGTCGTGTAATGAAGTCCAATTCGGTGTAATTTACAAAAATCCTCTAAGTCTTTATTTTTAAATTCGGTGCCACTGTCGGTAGTTATTTTAAAGGGGAGTCCATGATGGGTTATGAAGCTTAATAAACTGTCAACTACTGAAATACCGCTAACAGTATTAATGGGATAGGCTTGACCATATCTGGAAAATGAGTCAATAATAGTAAGAAATGGGGTATTGGAAATTCTAAACACATCCATATGTATATGATCAAATGGCTTGGAAGAAGTTGGTGTCAAATTAAATTTGACTATGGGTGGGTTTTTTTTTTTTTTTTTTTTTTTTTTTTTTTTTTTTTTCCCGGAGCCGTCCTCTCGCCGGTACCACCTCAGCCTCCTGGGCTTATTGTGGATACTCCTAGTGTTCTGACTACAACCTATTCAGCCAGTCCGTTCCCTGTATTAGCTCATACAGGTTCTTTGCTGGTTGATTGTAGAAGTCTTCTGGAGTCATTTGGGTTCTGCCATACAGTTTCTGCCTTCTGTGGTCCAGCGACTCACAGTTGCATAGTATATGCAGAGCTGTTTCGGTATCCTTTTTGCATCTTCTGCATGTAAGGTCTCCGTTGTACAGCCCTATTTTGTTTAGGTGCTCTTTTGTGGGAAAGTGTCCCGTAAGTAGCCCCGTAATGGTGCGCAGCTTGTTCCTGCTCATTAAGAGCAGTTCTTTCGCTACTTTTTCTGATGGTTCTTTTATGAATTTCTTCCCATGTATTTGCCCAGTCGTGTTCTTCCAGTGTTTCTTGTGTTGTTCTTTCAACCACCCTTTCAACCATGACCTCGTTAAGCATCTGGGGATGCCCACAGCAGGTTCGGGTCCGTTCATCAGAGTTGACGATCCTACTCTCGCGAGTTCGTCAGCTTTTTCATTGCCTGCGATTCCTTTATGACCTGGTACCCACTCCAGTGTTACACTGTTCCGAGTCGCCAGTCTTCTAAGTTCTTCGCCGCATTCCCATACTAGCCGAGATGTCACCCTATAGCTCTGAAGTGCTTTAAGGGCGGCTTGGCTGTCGCTGTAGATCCTGATCTGCCTGTTGTGGTAGGCTCTCATGCTGTTAGCCCTTGCACACGCAAGTATTGCATAAACCTCTGCTTGGAATACAGAGGCGTATTTTCCTAGCGAGACGATTCCTTCATATTTGCTCGTCTTGCTGTATATCCCCGCTCCGGTGCCGAGTTCATTTTTTGATCCGTCTGTATACCAGATCAGTTCATTCGCCCTACTAAGTGGTGGTGCGTTCTCTTCCTCAAGCTCTTTTCGATCTTTGATGACAATCTCGAAGTTCTTGCGAAAGATATATTTGGTAGTCATTTGGTCTGTTGGCATTTTGAAAATGTCATCACCCACCTGCCTTATCTCTGTGTGTCCTCTCCCATGTACCACATCATGGTCTGGTGCTTTTTCCAGTCGGGTTAGTGCTGCCCTTGCTTCGTACATTATGACATAATGTAGTGGAGGAAGGTCTAGCATTGTTTCCAGCGCCGCTGTAGGAGTAGTCCTCATTGCCCCTGTAATGCCAGTGCATGCAAGTCTTTGGACCTTGCTTAGTTTTAGCATAGCAGAGGATTGTCTGGTCTTTGGCCACCATACCAAAGATGCATATGTGATCCTGGGAATGACAACCATTTTGTAAATGAGTCAATAATAGTAAGAAATGGGGTATTGGAAATTCTAAACACATCCATATGTATATGATCAAATGGCTTGGAAGAAGTTGGTGTCAAATTAAATTTGACTATGGGTGGGTTACGGTCATATTTATTTTTCAAACATACCTCACAACTATTAACAAATTTCTCGATGTCTTCCGACATTTTTGGCCAATAATAGACTTTAGTTAAAGACATTCTCAATTCGTTAATTCCGCGATGTCCTTTTTTGTATACGTGATAGTACTCCATTTTTTCTTTCTGCTCTTCAATTGTAGGAATATCGCTCAAAATTTTTGTACAGTGAATAAGTTTGAATGCTGAATTTTTAAAGTATTTTTGAAGTGTTACTACAAAAATTTCCGGTAAATATTGCGTTTTAAGATATAAAGCATAAGTATATTTAGGATTAAAAAATTCTTTGGCAAATTTAAAAATACTTTCATCTAAACTTCTTTGTGGCAAGGTGACATTCAATCTGGTGTTTTCAAATACATTTTCCTTTCTACATAATGTTCCGCTAATATCACCACAGGTTAAAATTATTTGATTTTTATATTGGTTCACTGGTCTATCAGTAATAGGTATGGAAAGGATTGGGTTCTCTATGGAGGTATGTACTGTCTCTAAATCGCTGTTTGAAATACTATCTAGTAACGGGGGGTGAATTTTGACATTTTGGATTATATTAATTTTATTTTGATCGTTTAATGTATTATTATTTGGATTTAATGTATTTTCAACATCATTAGGTGACAGGATTTGGCAATTCCGTCAGGTTTTCAATTTCTTGTTGAATTATAGAATCGATATCATCTATATTGACATCTAATGAAGCGGTTTCTAAAGCGTTTAAATCATGTTTGGGAGGTGCTCTTGATAAAGCATCTGCTACTTGGTTAAGTTTGCCTTTTTGATACTTGATAGTGTATTCGAATTCTTCTAATTTCAGCCGCCAACGCATAAGGCGTGAATTCGGCTCTTTGAAAGAAAATAACCATTCTAATGGTTTATGGTCAGTCAAAATTTTGAAAACGCGGCCAAATAAGTATGGACGAAAATACTTACATCCCCAAACGACTGCAAGTAGTTCCTTTTCTATTGTCGAATAATTAATTTCGGCAGAATTTAATGTTCGCGATGCGTAACATATAGGGTGATTATCTTGACTCAGTACTGCTCCTATCGCGTACATAGATGCGTCTGTCATAATTTCAAACGGTTTTTCGAAATCAGGATAAGCCAATATGGGCTCTGATATAAGTAAATTTTTACAATTATTGAAGCAATCGATAAATTCCTCAGTGTGTTTAACTTTATTGTCTTTTTTTAAACAGTTTGTTAAAGGTTTTGTTAATTTTGCGAAATTTCGTATGAATTTTCGGTAATAACCCAGAAGTCCAAGAAATGATTTTATTTCTTTCTGAGTTTTCGGAATTGGAAAGTTATTTATGGCATGAATCTTTTTTGGATTTGGCTTAATACCCTGGGGTGTGACAACATGTCCTAGAAATTGTACCTCCTTGCGCAAAAATTCACATTTGTCCAACTGGACTTTTAGGCTTGCTTCTTTTAACTTTTCGAAAACTAATTTCAAATTTTGGATGTGCTCTTGCAATCCAGTGCTAAAAATAATTATGTCGTCCATGTAGACAAGACATATTTTATTTTGGAGGTCTTTCAGGACCTCGTCCATGACTCTTTGGAATGTACTGGATGAATTACGAAGACCCATTGGCATTCTTAAGAATTCGTATTTCCCGTGATCGACATTAAATGCCGTTTTATTAATAGAACACTTACTCATTTCTATTTGATAGAAACCACTAGCAAGATCAAGTGTACTAAAATATTGGGCTCTACCCTACCTACTTTTGTTGTCCCGAAGCATCCATTTTCTTTGGAGAGGACCAGGGGCTAGAAGAAGGTTTAATAATACCTTTTTCCAGCATATCTTGTATTTGTCGACTCACCTCTTCTTTAAGAGCGTGAGGATACCTATATGATTTTACATGAACCGGTGCTTCGTCTTTGGTCTTTATAACATGTTTAACCTTAGACGTGAATGTAAGTGGGTCACCCGGTTTTAAAAATATTTCTGGAAATTTTCGACACAAATTGATTATACTATTTCTCTCTTCGCTGTTCATATGTGTAGTTCTAATAAGATTTTGAATATCATTCTTTTTTAAATTATTTTTTAATGAATTATTAAAGCATTCAAATTTATAGGTTTCATATGAATCCGATACATAAGGAATAGAATTTATTGGTCTCAATAATTTGATGCATATATTTTTATTGGTTTCATTAATGAATTCAACTGAAGCGAATCCATTTTTGGCCAAAGTTAGTGACTCTGGTATATAAATATCACCTAATAAAGTTTTATCGATTAAAATTTCACCATTAAGAGTAGTAACAGGAATTCTTTTCAAAATTCTTTCATATGGGCCAACAGAAATCCGAAATGTTACATCAGACGGTTTTCTGAATTTCAGGGGAATGATAGCGTTATCACTGATTAGTCGTTTATTTTTCAGGTCAATGTTAAAATTCATTGCAATTAGGTCATTAGTTCCGATAACACCGTCGAAAAATTCGTGGAAATCATACAATATAAACTGTAACATATGATTATAATTAAACTCACGGAATGCAGGCATTTCCGCTTGAAATCTGATATTTTTCGTTCCTAGAGAAGTTGAAAGTGATACATTCGACTGAAAAATACCGTTGGGAAAAAATTTTTCTGCAACAATAGGTTTTAAAATAGATTTTGTACTACCCGTATCGATAAGCAATTTTAATGGTGGATTTTGAATTTCGATATAGGGAAGTGGGTTATTTGAAGTTATATTGAGCTCAGTTAAGGTGGGCTCATCGTTGAGGCTCTGCTCTGAAAATTTGGGTTTTGATAATCGATTTCATCGGTTAATTGGTGATTACCACCGTGATGATTACCATCATATTTTTCAAAATTAGTATCATCTTCATCACAATCATTAGCAAATAATTCTTCAGATGTGAAGTCACGTCTTTGATTATTATTATTTGAAAAGTAATTATTATTTCTATTATTTTGATTCGGAGTTCGTTTACTATACATTGAAGGGATTCTGGAAGTTGTGGACATGGGTTGTGGTTTTGGCAGTTGGTTTTGAGGATTGGGTTTGGGTTTAAAGACATTTCGCGGTGGTCCGAAGACTTGGGCATTTGTTGGATAATTATTTTTTGTATAAATGGGCGTTGTTGAATATTTATTGGCTGAGAAGGCCACTCATATTTTTTAGAGTTTTGTCGATATTGGTTTGAATTAGGAGAATTGAATTGTGAATTCGATTGATTATTGTTATAATTATTATTTTGAAAATTAAATTTTGGTGATGAATATAATCTTTCAAAATTTTCAAATTCGCTTGCATATGCTAACGCATCCTCAAGGGAATTTGGTTGTTTTAAATGTAGGATATTTCTTAGCACCCCTGTACAGCCGGCTATAAATGTATTTAAAGCAGTTTTGTCGCAGTGGTGCATTTGACAAATTTTCTCATTATGATTCAAGCTTGTATCATCACTTATTCTTTGTATGATACTGCTTCTTAAAATTTGAAGCCTATTTCCAAATTCTAGTAAATTTTCATTTCTATACGGCCTATTTCTCGTAAGTTCTTGTATTAAACAATCTAAGTTACGTTTATCTGAAAAACATTGTACTAACGCATTTTTAAATAGATTCCAGTTAGTTAATTCAACCCGATTTCCTACCATTAACTCAGCTTTTCCAATAAGTTTTCCCTGTATGCATTCAAATATGTGTTCATTAAACTCTCTGCCACAATTGCTATAGGTTGCTATTAAACTTTCACATCGAGAAATAAAAGTATTTAATGTGTTAATGTCCCCGTCATAGGGCTTAATATTTTCTAACTTTGACTTAAATAAATTCCAGTTAACGGATGGTAGCTCTTGTGCTGCCGTTGCCATTTTCTTTAATTTAATATTACTTAACTTTTTATTTGATTCAGAATTATTTTCACTCTTACTTATACTTAATTTATTGAAAAAGTATACCAAGTCAGGATCACTCATAAAATGTAACTTCTCTATTCAATATACGATGAAAATTAATATTTATTTGAAAAAAAGAAAAATTCTTAACAACTATCCTTCCTGAAAACCTCAAAAGGGTTAGGAGGGTGAAAAGGAACTTGGCACTCACCTTGATGGTCTTGATACCAGTTTCTTCCCCGAGTTTCTGCTTTCCCAAGGGCTCTTGCTGGATCTGTTTCGTCTCCAATGAAGGATAACTCAAAGTCCACGAAAGGGTAGGTTTCACAGATTCGCGATAAAGACGTAGAAACGTCAAAGTCCCGAAACTTTGTTTTCGACAAAAGCGAAATTTTCAAAAAATTTTCACGACTTCACGAATCCTACTGACTGCGCCAGATAAGTGTTTCGAAACTGAAACAGCTTTTTTAAAAACAATTTATTTGTTATGAATTACAATTACGACTATTCTTAACAATGGTTAGACAGAAACTGAAAATATAATATAATAAAGGTTCACAAGTGCATTATAG